>PVJC01010483.1:0-43606 GCA_004026665.1 Murina feae
CCCACAAAGGGCCTGGGAAGCCCACCAAGCAGGCCGCCGACCCCCTGCCACCTCTTACCTGCTCCCTGGCCCACCACCTTGCTTTCCCACTTCCTGGTGCCCTGGTGCCACTTCCAACTGCCATAGGCAGGCAGTTGCAACAGAACCCTTTGGTTTGGTCTAGTTCCGTGGCTGTTGGCCTCCATCTTGGCTGGGATAATTTGCTTATTGCTGCTCTGATTGGCTGGTGGTAACGGTCACATTTGCATGTTTCTCTTTTATTATAGAAGATATATATATATATTAGAGGCCTGGTGCATGAAATTTGTGCACAGGTGGAGTCCCTAGGCCTGCTGGCAATCAGGGCCGAACAGAGGCAGGCTTATAAGGGCCAGGCCAGAGAGGAGGCAATGGTCACCAGGCTGGGCGCAGAAGAAATGGCCGCCACCATCACCATCATTTGTGCCCTGCTACCTAGTGGTTCCCTGCCTTCCCCCCTCCTCCTTCCCTCACTGCTGTGCCACCACCACAGCTTGCAGGCTGATCAGGTCCTGCCAGCCATGGGGAGGGTTGGGAATGGGAAGTTGGCCACTGGCCCCAGACAGGGAGCTGGTCCTTGGCCCTCCTGGGAAAGGGGCTGCGTCTGCTGCCATCCATCCCCAGTTCCCTGTCTCAGCCCAGGAGCTAGGGGGAGGAACCATGGGAGGTTGGCTGTGGGAGTACACTGACCACCAGGGGGCAGCTCCTTTGTTGAGTGTCTGCCCCCTGGTGGTCAGTGCACATCATAGTAATTGGTCATTCTGGTAATTACAGTCACTTAGGCTTTTATATATATGGGTACATATTTGGGAAGAAATGGGAAGAAAAAAATCAAGTTTCTGACTAGATTGTTATTGTTTAGAAATATGCTAAAATAGTTAAATAATAAAAAATAATTCAGCCTCTGTCACTAGGAATCTTTATAATAATTAGTAAGAATAAAAAGAGACGGGCATTGTATGCCTCCCTTCCTAATAGCCATCTGTGTCCTCTGGATTGACCCTCACCTCTCCACTCCACTGCCCACACAGTTTCTTGTTCTACTTTTGTCTAGTTGTAAAACAAATTAAAATCTTTAGCTATGAATGCTGTGGTTGGCAGAGTTAGAGCAGTGATAGTTCAAAGAACCCCATCTGGCAAGCAAGCTCCAAAAACAAAACCTTTTTTCAGCTCACAGAAATCCAGAGAGAGAAATTTATTAAGGTCAAAGGAGAAAAGAAGCACACAAAACACTTCCTTGTATTGTCATCTTCACAATTATTTTTTCTATCCTCTTCTTATAAAGTCTTTCATCTTCACAGTAAGTTCTTTGGTAAAACAATAGCTTCTTCATGGGAAATTCAAAATATTACAGTATTTATGAATACATCTCCTTGCTGGACTCCTATTTTAGGAATGCTAAGAGGTTTGATAATATAAAGTCTGTCACATTTACGTAGGATGTTCTTTCTCATCCAGCTTTAAATCCTGCACAGTCATTAACCTGGGGGTTGGGTTTATTTTTATGTAAATTTTAACATTTTCCTTACCTCCTGACATGGTGTACTACTTGCTTACCGCATTTTGCCATTTGAGCTCCTCGAGTACTTATTTAAATGGCACAGATAACACTAGATTTCTCCCACACTATGAGACAATTTACATAAGCATCCTCAGGTTCTCTGAAGTTCTGGGTGAACATAACATCGCCAGGGATAATAGGATGCCTAGACACTGGTTTGTCCTTTGAATTCTGACTTTTACTTGTCACTTCAGGAAAAAATCTAAACTTTTTTTAGGTTTTTGTTTCTGTGAGGGAGAAAAAAAAAATACTCAATCAAAGCTCTATAGCGTGCTTTCAATTCCACATTTTAACAGACACTAAAAGCTAAAGAACTGAGCGGTCTCTGAAGTACTGTCGGGTCCAATGGCGAAGGAGGACGAAGAACCTGCTTCTCTGTGATGGAGAAAGAAATTCAGGGATTCTTTGTGCCGGGTGAGATGACACAGCCTTTACATGTTCTACACTGCTGGCAAACACAACTTTCTTCTCTTATCGCTTTGCCTTTCTACCTCCCCCTTTAACTCACCTTGCTGGCTCCTTTGCTCAATGAAAGAAAGAGGAGTTGTTACACAAACTGAATGATGTTTTGAGGAGGAAATCCTGAAGCCGCATGCCAGTGTCCTGTGAGGTGGTTTTGTATCAGCCAATAATGCACTACTGGGCAGGATCATTTTGTTCAGGAAAGTGTGTTTTCGTAGTTAAGTTATAAGATTTCAGAATGAAAATGGTACTTTAGCAGCATATGACAATATATTTTTTACTAGAGGCCCAATGCATGAAAGAGTAGGAGTAGGCCTTCTTTCTCTCCAGCTGCCAGCATCAGCTTTCCTATGGCACCCAGGACCTGGACATCCCTCACAGACCCGGCTTCGTTCAGAAGGATGTCCGGTCTAATTAGCATATCATGCTTTTATTATTATAGATGCCTTGTGTGTTTTTTTTCCTTTGATTCAGGTTTTATTTTAAATTAGAATATCAAAACATTGCCACCATGTACTTTGTGTTTTTATTCCTGATATTTCCAGTTCATGTCTGCAGTGACTAGTGAAGAAGTTCCTGCCAGCATCACAACATGGACTAAATTGTAGATCAGTTAAAGTTCAGTTTACTGCCACACATTATACACTACCAAGATGCCTGTGGTTTTAGTTGAGAACCAGCGGTTCAAAGTATTGGGAAATTAAAAAACAACACTTTATTTTCTAATTTTTCAGTTTGAAGTTAAAGAAGACTGTTTTGCAGAAGTGAATAAAGCTGAAGAATGTTCAGTAGTCAACGGGATGTAACTGGATCTCTACTACCCAATCTTTAATGAGATGCCAAGTTGATGTAGCAAGAAAGATCCTGGATTGACACTTAGAATAAGGTTTTTGAAAACTACAAAAGTCTTTCCACTTACTAACTGTATAACTTTGATCAAATCACTTTACAATAATCACCAGTTTCTAGGTACAGAATACATTGTTATTATATTTACTAGAGACCTGGTGCATGAAATTCATGCATGGGTGCGGTCCTTAGGCCTGACTAGCAATCGTAGCGTGAGTGTCTGGCATGGAAGGGCAGGTCCCAGCTGACCTCTGGGCCCTGGGCAGCACCTGGGCCCCAAGTCCCCTTAACCCCCCCCCATCTGAGTCATCGGGCCCCTACCTGGCTCCCTCAGCGCTGAGGAGCCAGGCAGTGGCCCCACCTCCCGCTGCCACCACTGGTTACTGTCCTTGGGGTGATCAGGCTCCACTCACATCCTTGGCCTGGCATTGCCAACTCACCTGCTCCACCATCCCGCCATGGTCCCGCTCTTGTCGGGGCCCATCAGGGCCAGCAGCACCTCCACTGCTGCCCATTGCTAGTGCCACATTGCTGACACACACCATGTTCCGCACTGCCCCCTAGTGGTCAGCACATATCATAGCAAGTGGTCCAACTCCCAGTTGAGGGGACAATTTGCGTATTAGGCTTTTATTATATAGGATTAGGAGGAGAGATGGCCAATTCAAGTTTCATAGCATGGGAATAGAGGCCTCATGATGGGATTAGTGGCCTTAGATGAAGAGACACCAGAGAGCTTACTGCCCTGTACCACTTGCCAACCCCCTCCAGTGAGGAAACCAGGAAAAGGTGCTCTCACCGAAACCTTCATGCTGGCACCATGATTGGGATTTCACAGACTCCAGAATTGTGAAAAATAAACTTGTTTTTTAAGCCACCAAGCCTATGCTATCTTTTTAAAGCAACCTGAACTGACTAAGCATTACCTATTATGCTCAAGGCACAAGATGGCTGCCCCCACGTCGTTACTAGATGGCCACCACGAGATGGCCAGCAGGGGAGGGAAGTTGGGGATGATTGGGTTTGCAGGGAAGGGCAGTTGGGAGCAATTGGGCTGGCAGGGGAGCAGTTAGGAGATCATCAGGCTGTCAGGTAGAAGCAGTTAGGGGCAATCAGGCAGGCAAGCAGGCAAATGGTTAGGAACCAGCAGTCCCAGATTGTGAGGGATATCTGACTGCCGGGGGCCTAAAGCAGCAGTTGGACATCCCTCAAAGAGTCCCAGATTGGAGAGAGTGCAGGCTGGGCTGAAGGAAGCACCCCCCCCCTCAAGTGCACAAATTTCATGCACCAGCTTCTAGTAAGCAAAAAATGCTTATTGTGCAAATGAATGAATGAAGTATGGATAAAGGGGCTCATGTGAATTTTGACTAAATAAAGCAAAATGAACAAATGACAAGGATAGAATTCAGAGGTCTCTCCTAAAAAGATAAAATTATTCTGACTGGTTCAGCTGAAAGCATTGGCCACAGACATCTCATTGCCAATTACATAAACCAGTGATTTCTAATTCTGGTTTTGAGACACTTGGGGTAGTTTTAATTATCCCAAGAGGTATAATATAATTTTCCAAATAGGTGATTAAAACTTAGAAATGGAAGGGTATTCCAAAATCAAATTAACCTCTGTACAATGCTAATAATTTAAACTTATGGTCAGAGAAAAAAATAGTTTTTGCAAATGAATTTACCTTTAAATTGACTTTTAAATAGAAATGCTAGCAACAACTGGGGACATTATTAAATGCTTCTGGCACCATCAGCCTATTGTGCTGTTTTATTTTAATTTGTAACTTACACACTTGCTTAAAAGTAAATGTTTAGTTATGTCCACCTTAACCTAATATGTATAGACTTGTGCCCTTCACTTATTTTATTTAATTCCTATTATATGTATAATGCCTGAGATGACACTGACAGAGCATTCTTTGCTTAACTATGGAAAGAAATAATAAAGAAGGATATATTCTTCCTCCTGCTGAAAGATTTCCTCCCATTTTGTAAGCAAAGCTTTTCCATTTCTTTTCCCTGTACTCTATTACAGCTCATTGCAACTTTCCAGAGAGGCGAGTTTTTTTAGTTTGTCCTCCAGCGAGGGAAACTATTTAGAAAATTGGTTTCTTTTAGTTTGGCCCCATGCAGGCTTGACCTATTTTGCCTTGTTACAGTGATGGAGAGCTCCGTTCCTGCAAAAATTTAGCTTCAAAGAGTTCCATTAATGGAAGAGGTACAGACACCCCCTCACCAGTAGGTTCCAAGTTAGTGCATTAAATGTATATTTTAATTCAATAAAGTGAGGATAAGCTAATAATAATAAAGTAATAAAGATATATTACATATTGTCAGACAACACACAATGAACCATGATTTAAATCTACAACTGTTAAACTAACATTTTATTTATTATCAGTAATAAAATAATGAGTTCATGTGATAATTTTGATAATTCAAGCATATATTTTAAAATAATATATTTCTCTCTTTCACTGTTGAAAATAAAAGGGTCTGTCTTAATTTCTAGCAATCTGCTTTTCCCCATACAGAATAGTGCAGATGGCATGATTGCTCAACTCAGTTGGTTTCAACAGATACGATTAAGTATGAAAATGGTTTGGTCTATTAATGAACAGACTATTTATTATTTTTTAATACAAAAAAATATTCTGTGCAATGACTAGAGAGCACATCACTATCCTAGGCCAGCTTCATTAATATGTCAGCCTGTTTGTTTAATATTCACAAGTAAAAGAGTGAATCAGCACAACCCAGTGCTACACCTGGGAACTTACACCACTGCATATTCCACAGGATTATTATTTATTGCTAGAAACAGGAGTCCACTTATTTGAGTGTAATTACTAAATTTTGGTCAAAGTGTTTCTTTAATTTTCTCCATGTATTAATGTTGCTTTGCTTGGCCTAACTCAAGATAGCTGAATTTGCAGTAAAGATATTTCATGATGTTTCCTTTAAGGAACAACACTGTGTTATTGAATTTTCTTTAAATAATAAAAAAATGGTCAGAATTTAATTCATGGCATTCACTAATTGAGGTTGGGTGTCAATACACACTTCAGTCAGTTGGCTACACAAACCTGTTCAAAAGATTCCTTGCCATTCAATCGATATTATTACAATGGTAATGTAAAAGTCTATATGAAAATATGATACCAAAATATCATCATTATATTTAAATAAGTTATTTCTCTTAGGATATGAGTTATTAAGTATTAGCAAATTATTATTTTAAGTTTAGCATCAATTAAGTAATAATGTTATTCATGTTTAGTTTATCCTGAAGAGCAAGGAAAAAAGTACTTCTTAGATGTCACAAATTTGTTTATATTGTCAAGGAAACACATCTTACTAAACACATGTTTAAAACATCTGTTTAATGTCTCTGAATGTTTTTCACTTATAGTAAGCTTGTCAATAAAGAGAATCATTGAAGAAAATGTAACAAAAATTCCTGTTTGAATACATTTGGAACATACTCAGTAAATCAGGTGTAAAAAGCCTTTATATAATAAAACAGTTGAACTTATACTAGAAGTACATAAAAACTGCTAGAACAAACAACTTAATGGGGCCGGAGAAGTTTCACAGAAGGCCTCTATTTTACAGTTGGGATGCTTTCCCGATGCCCGTATGTTATTGCTAGCTGTCCTTGTACAGGTACCCTGTCAGAGTACCTACATTTTCACAGTCTTGCTAGAAAATCTGACTTTGCTTCTAGTTAAAAACTCCATCAATCCAGACTTCTAATTTGTCTTTACATGGCTCCTTCATTTATTTCCGTTTTTGCCCAATCTTCTACATTTTGGTTTCCTATATACTTTCTTCTTGTATTGCAAGCCTCTTTAATATGTTAATAAAATTGTAATAATCTAAATAATATTTAAATATCAACTATGAGTTGCACATCATTAAGCTGGATCCATGAATTTGCACCTAATCTTCACAGCAATGTAGTTAGTCTTTCATTGCATTCATATTTAAAAATGTGGAAATAGAGGCCCTGAGAAAGTGAGTAACTTTTCAAAGTTAAAAGTAAGGGTAGAGCTAACTCTTGTTCTATCCAAATCCAGAGATCATGCTCTTTCCATTAAGCCCCAGGATTTCACTTAGTTTTGGGGGAATCTATTGTGCTGTCCTGGATCAAGTAACCACGAATAAGACAGGATCAGTTGCACTGCAGCATGCCCTCTTTCTCCACCTCACTGTCTCTTCACGGAGGTTTGCCAATCCGCTATGGTAGTTAGAAGACAATACTAAAAATGTGAGAGAAATGGGAAGAATGACAAACCTGTCTCTAGTACATTTTGATGTGAAATTTCTCCTTTTAATGAGGCTAGTTGAATCCATAAACAATCTACATTTCGACTTAATTGATGAAATAAATACTAAAAACATTTATGAAAATCTATGAATTCATTTACTCGAAATCTTCATTTTAAGTAATGAATTTAAGGCTCAAAATGATAAATGAGCTGCTTCAAATTCATGTCAACTTTATTTTATCTTTAAGGGGTTGTGGACTGTTTATTCAATTCATATTCTTTGTTGTGAAACTTTCTTTTAATTTGATTAAGTTAAGAAGATATATAGAATGAACTAATTTTACACATGAAGAAAATTGAAAAACTTTTCAACCTAATTCTATGTATACTGAATCACAGTCCCCACTAGCATATTTGAACCTAACACTTAATAAAGCACGTTTCAGGATACCTTAATTTTAATATTGTTTTAATCAATTTCATTTTCTCAGCATAATCTTAGTTCAGATTGTAAACGAGTGATGATGTTATACAGTGGAGGAGTTCATATTTCAGAGTCTGTTCTGATGTTATCTATTGTACACTAACTTATATCTTTCACAAATGATTTAGCCTTTCTGAGCTTCAATTTATTAATATTTAACACTAAAATGTATTCTCCTCATGATCATGCTACAAGAATTAAATATAATAACTGACATAAAATTAGTGCCATGATTAGTTTGTAATTGAATAAAATCGTATTCTAGTACCCAGTACAGGTTGGGGCAAAAGGTTTACAGGTGTTCATATGGAAATAATATAATAATCATTAATACTACAAGAATAAACTCTGTTTTGTGCACTCACAGCTGTAAACCTGCTTTTTTCCCACCCTGTATTTGGTGACCTGTCTTTGTGCGAGGCTTTAATAATTCTCACCCTGAAATCAGGCTTGGCCCATGATTTATGAGTGGAAGCAATGTGTTACCCTGTCACACAGATATTTTAAGTGTCTATCATGACAACAGAAATGTTTCATATTGGCTTTCTAGCCTGTCAGAATCTTGTAGTGAAGAAGGCATGGCCATTTGTGGTGAGACTGTAGAGGGAAGACCGGGAAAGCCTGTGTGGTTTTGAAACCACTGCGATGGTGGAATGTCTGTTGGTGAATGTGGTGGTGGTTCTGTTCTCAAAGCCAGCACAGTCTCGCTTGTTTTGCTGATGCAGAAACAATTAAAACAATGATAGTTCCGCTAGTCGATATTTGTGATTTACTGTCTAATGTTCATTCTTCTCTTCCCAATAACACCTGATTTCTGTCCTGTCGTTCAGGAGACTTATTTCACTCACTACAAAGGAAGAGAAGTTAAGGTTGAGCACTTTAATGCCCACTCAGCTGTTTGTTGACACTCTTTTCCAGCATTAAACATCCAAACTAGATGGATTAATATATAGTAAATGCTACAAAAGTAGGCAAGTGGTAAACAGAATTTAACAAATGTTAGGGCCAGGAATGCCTCCCCCTCCTCTCTCTCTCTCTCCTCTCTCTGTCTCCCTTCCTCCCTTCCTCTCAAAATGCACAACCTGCTTGATGCTAAATTTATGTACCCAACAAAAACAGAAAATTATTTTGCAGGTGAATGTGGATAGCAGCTTGTATATTATTGCTGCCTCAGCTTATTTTTTCAAATCCTTCTAGATGAAGGCTTATTCTGAGTTTACTGAGTGCTATGGGAGTGCTAAGGGCTGAGGTTAGATTTCAAGACACCTTCATGGGTTCAAACATAAATATACAAAGGCTTCAGCTTTGGAAGTCAGCCCATAAAATTGTTGGGTAGTACATAGATCCACATAATGCTGTTTTTAATAGTTATATTGCTAGAGAATGACAAAAACAAAAGGAATATGATTGTTTGTCCTTTAATTCTCTCAAGGTCTTTAGATCTCCATGAATAAGCACTAAGACCAGAGTAGACCATTGAGGCTTTTCAGTGTTCAACTACAGAGTGTCAGCGGAAAACAAGTGAGAGTGGAAACTCCCAGTGAACTAAATCGGGGCAGCTTGGAGACCTGGATGCTAATAATATGGGTTTTTCTTTCTTTGGAAAGCATACCAATGCATTTCATGTAAGTATGGCCATTTTTAACAGTTTATGGTAGAGTGTAAAGACAGTGGTTTACTTGGATGGTATGTAGCATAGAAACTAATCTTACATTCTTTTTCAAAATGAAGAGATAATTATGTCAATATTATTTATTAACTAACTACTCCCTTCTTTCCTTGAATCACTACATTTTCAAGACATTAAATATTAATATATTCTAGAAAGAATTTCATGTTTTCCAATTCAGTTCTGTTGATCTACTTGGTTATTCCCAAATCAATATTGATACATATGTTTATTCCCAAGTGAATATTAATCCTAATAAAAACCTAATATGCTAAGTGTCCAGTCATCTGGTCATCCATTCAAACAATCAAAGCATAATATGCTAATGATATGCTAAGACCACTCAACTGCTCACTATGGCATGCACTGACCACCAGGAGATTGACAGTCAACTGGTCAACCAGTTGCTATTATGTGTACTGACCACCAGGGGGTATATGCTCTGACTGGTAAGTGAGCTTGCTTCTGGGGTCTGGCCAATCGGGACTGAGTGAGATGGGCTGGACACAGTCCCTCCCAAGCTGACCAACCTCCCACATCTCTCCTCGGCCCCAAGGTGCACCAGTGGGGTTCTTCAGCCTGGCTTGTGCCCTCTCACAATCTGGGACCCCTCAGGGGATGTCAGAGAGTCGGTTTTGGGCTGATCCTGCAGGCCAAGCCAAGGGACTCCATTGGTGCATGAATTTGTGTACTAGGCCTCTAGTTTAATTATAAAACTCATATATTATGAGTTTAGGGACATTGGAGGTATTACTAAGGTATTATTAGCCAGTCTGATTTTTATATGTTAAAGAGATAAACCAAAACACTGTTGTGAATATAATTGGATTTTCATTAAATGTGTATGTTAATTTTGGAAGAGTTGCTATTTTTATTATTTAAAGTCTTTCCCACAAAATTATTGATTGCCTATTTTTTAATTTAAATCTTACATTGTATTCTATAAAAAATATGTGATCTTATATTCTACCATTTTATTAAATTTCTAATATTATTGTATATAGTTTCACAATATTAAAAATGTAATATTTTCCCTCATTTTTTACTTACTCCTAAAATAAGATAATCAAACTATTTTTATATATTTATCTTGAAACTAATAGCACTGTTATATCTATTTTTCCATAAATACTACTTTATCTTATACTTATTTCCATAAATACTACTATATCTTATATCTTAACTATGATGATGTTGAATAATAATGATGATATGCCACCTCTGATAGTTCCTGGAATAAATTAAAAGGATTTAGAATAATATTTAAATGTGTTTAGGTAATGTTTTATGTGTTCAGAATAATATTTCCTTATTTCTTTGATAAATTGTCCAAATTATATTTTTAATTTATAGCTAATCTTAATTATTGGAAAGATGCTAAATTTTATGCAATCTCCTTGCTTATTCATTAAATCTAAGTTTGATTTTTCCTTTTTTATAATAAAAAGTTTTAAATTGATATTGTTCTAATTACATTCAATCTTCAAAATTGCAATTTATAACACATTTAAACATAGTAGTATCCAATTTTCAAATCTTACACATTATGTATAAATTTAATGTTTCTGTAGTGTAGTTTTTACCTAATAATTTACAGTAGAATTCTGAACTAGAAATCTATCCTCATTCATTTAAACAGTGAGTGTAGATTTCATAGCTTATTAAAAGATTCTCTTTTTAAAACACTATGTAATGTGATAGTAATTTATTTTTATTTATTGAATTTAATATTTGGGAACAATTACCTAATATGATAAGTAATAAGCTTCAAATGTCCTGTTAATATTATTGGACTCAATTAACTTGAAGATTTATGACTTGAAGGTTATTACTGATAAGGAATTCAAGAGTATGCATTAAAAGACTAAAATTAACAGTGAATTAATTATAATCTGTACCTTGTATAAATGCCATTATTTCATAAATAAAAGAAAAAACCTAAATCACTAAATATGCAATACATTTTTTATATCTTTAAATTTTTAGTGCTTTAAATGAAAAGCAATCATTAATTTTTTTCTTCTGGAAATTCATACTTTCATTAAAAATGTATAGCGTATGATATAAAGAAAAAATTGCATAAAATCTATACTAATAAAAGGATAAAATGCTAATTAGACTGGATAGACTGGACATCATCCAGACATCATTCCAGACATCTTTCCTGACAAAGCTGGGGCCCAGCCCAGGGAAGCTGCCTCGGGTCCCAGGTGCCTGCTGGCGGCTGGAAGAAAAGTGCCAGAGGAAAGCTGGTGCTGACAGCCTGAGAAAGGAAAGCTACTCTTGCATGAATTTTTATGTATCAGGCCTCTAGTAAGCTATAAAGCTAAAAATTCTTTTTTTCAGGGTCTAAAGTGATATCGAGTGTACAAACCATTATTTTATCACTAGGGGCCCGGTGTACAAAAATTTGTGCACCCGGAGGGTGGGGGTCCCTCAGCCCGGCCTGTGCCCTCTTGCAGTCTGGGACACCTCAGGGGGGATGTCCACCTGCTTGGCATGCCTGGCCAGCCTGGGTGAGGGGTTGAGGGCCATTTTCAGGCTGTCCACAGCCCCTTCAGGGTTCGTGCACTGGGGAGTGGGAGGGCTGGTGAGGCATGGACGTTTCCCACCAGAGGGCCCACGATCGCACACGCCTGGTGGGCCCCCACCGCTGAGGCGACACACCTGGCACAAAGCTGGGTAGCAAGCCAGGGGCGGACGCTGGTGCAGGATCCCTCGGTGGGGCCTTGCTGCTGAGCAAACACACCTGGGGTGGAGCCGGGCAGCGAACTGGCTTCAGATTCTCCGCACTGTGCAGCAGACGCTCCCGCACGCCCTGTGGAGGCCCCTGGGGGGTGGATGAAGTTAGCGGACCCTGGACAGGTGCTCCCGCACGCCCCTGAGGAGGCCCCTGGGAAAGAGCCAGGCTGCGGACCCAGGACGACTGCTCCTACACACCCTGCAGAGGCCCCCTCCCCCCGCGCTCCCGCATGCCCTGAGGAGGCCCCCAGGGGGCGGAGCCAGGCAGTGGCTCCGGAGCGGGCACTCCTGGATGCCCTGAGGAGGCCCCAGGCTGGACCCCCCCTCCCCCACTGAGCTGACACACCTGGCACAGCTATGCAGGCCATGGAGGCTCCCAGTGCAGAGCCGCCCTGCCAGCCTCCATCTTGGCTGGGTTAATTTGCATACAGCCACTCTGATTGGCTGGTGGGCATGGCTGTGAGCAGAGGCTCAGCCAGCCTAGGCAGGCAGTTGCAACAGAAGCCTTTGGTTTGCTCTAGCTCCATGGCTGTTGGCCTCTGTCTTGGCTGGGTTAATTTGCATACAGCTGCTCTGATTGGCTGATGGTAATGGTCAATTTGCATGTTTCTCTTTTATTATATTAGATTACTACTGGTCTTAATAAATACCAAACATTTAGCTTTGTAGTGTAGGGTCTAGGTGTATATTTATTGTCTTTGTGTTTGTATAATAGGCTATAAGTTTAGATTCTTTGTTAAACTTAAATATCAATAAATTTTCTAAAGAAACTGACATCGGCCAGGAAATAATTTGTTATGGTAATAGGACTGATAATTTACCATATGGTAATAGGACTGCTAATTTACCATATGTTTAAAGATTTTGTATATATATTCTGCATTGATTAATTCAGAGTTAATGAAATAGAATCAGGTCCTTGACCAGAAAGATTGAGAAGCACTTAAATATTGATAACATGACCTGATAATCTTAGGAATAAATTAAGAGCAATAAATCCTAGGAAAGTAATGTGTTTGGTTGATGTAATAAACAATATATATGTGCCCCCAGCACTAATAGAAAATATGTGTTGATATTTTATATTGACCTAGCTAAACAAAATCTTATTCATCCTGGAATTAGGGATAAAATATTGATTCTCAAATGAGAGAAAATACAAAAGGATAGCTGTACTCATGTTAAAGTTGTCAAAATCCTCAGTCGCTATTTGAATGAAGCAATTCTAACCTACCTACTAAAAAATATAGAGAGTATAATATGAAAATTTGTGCTTTAATACAGGATGTATTTTACTGTGAATTTGTCCTTTAAGTTTTCATAGTGATGCTGTGCATCAAGGAAAAAATTGTGTCTATCATTAGTGCTGTAATTGCTACAGACCAAGATAGCCAAATACAGACATGCTAAATACTATGTAATTAACCAACCATGAAATAATTTGGCTGGCATTGTGCAAGTACACTTGCTGACAGATGATAATGTCAATATTCAGCTTTGAAATAAAGAACCCTTGATTACATTTCCAACACAAAGAAATTGCATTTTCTAAGTTCCCATGGAAAACAGCAGTTCAGAATTGAAGAAAAAAAAGCTAAGAATTTCTGGAATTGGTGAGGCTTCGACATTATCCTATCTAATAAAAGAGTAATATGCAAATTAGGTGTCACTCCATCACAAAGATGGCCTCCCCCATAGCCACAAGATGGTGGCACCCATAGCCACAAGATGGTGGTGCCCAGACTGGGTCAGCCCGGCCACTGAAATGGTCAGGCCTGTTATCCAGGCAGGTGGCAGAAAAGGTGGGGGGCCCAAGGGGTGGAACAGGCGATCAGAGGAGGCTGGGGGTCCCCTGCCCAAGCCTGGGGCCTTTGCCAGAGGCTTCAGGTATGGGCAAGGGCAGATCTGGTGATTGGAGGGGGCAGGGGCAGAGCTGGTGATCAGAGGGGTATGAGGGTGCCCTACCCAGGCATAAGGCCTGGGCCAGAGACCTCAGATCTGGACAGGGGCAAGGCTGGAGATTGCAGGGGCCAGGGCTCTGCAGAGCCAGTAATCAGAGAGGTAGGGGTGGAGCCTGTCATCGCAGGGGTCTGGGCACAAGTGGAGCCAGCAAAGCAGGGATTTGGGGGTCCCCTGCCCAGGCCTGCAGCCTTGGCCAGAAGCTCAAGGGTGGAGCTGGCTATTGGAGGGGCCTGGAGGTCTCCTGCATAAGCCTGTAACCTTGGCTAGAGGCTGCAGTGGAGTAGGGGCAGAGCTGGCAATCTCAGGACCTGGGCAGGGGCAGAGCCAGTGATTGGGGGGGGGGGCAGAGGCAAAGCCTGTGATCGCAGGGGTCTGGAAATGGGCAGAGCCAGCAATACAGGGGCCTGGGGGTCCTCTGCTCAGGCCTGTAGCCTTGGCCAGAGGCTGCCAGTGGGGCAAGGGAAGAGCCGGCGATGGCAGGGGGCAGGATCAGAGCCGGTGATCACAAAGGCCTGGGATCTGTGAAGTCGGTGATTATAGGGGCTTGGGCGTCCCCTGCCCAGGCCTGTAGTCTCGGCCAGAGCTTACCGGCCTGGACAGGGGTGGAGCCGTAACTGGAGGGGCACAGGTGGAGCCAGTGATCAGAGTGAACTACAGAGGAAAGACTTTTTCTTATCGCTCATTGGCTAACCTCTCTGTATGCCACTGGTAATATTCTTAGTAACTTGGGTAATAATAATCCAAAAAGGCATCTAGGGTTTTTCCACTACACTCCTGGAGAAAAAAAAAAAATGAAGGTCCACTGCTAGAGGGCTAAGAAATGCCCTAGCTGGTTTGGCTCAGTGCATAATGCCTCAGCCTGCTGACTGCAGGGTCTGAGTTCTATTCTGACCAAGGGCATGTACCTAGGTTGCAAGCTCCTCCCTCACTGGGGCCCAGGTCCAGGCTCATGCAGGAGGCAACCAATCAAAGTGTTCCTCTCAATTTGATGTTTCTCTCTGTTTTTCTTCTTCTTGTCCACATTCTCTAAAAATCAGTGGAAATATATCCTCAGGTGAGGAAAAGAAAGAAAGAAAGAAAGAAAGAAAGAAAGAAAGAAAGAAAGAAAGAAAGAAAGAAAGAAAGAGAGAAAGAAAGAAAGAAAGAAATGTCAATATCCTATGAAAGACACATCTTGAAAATGCCTAAAGAAAGTTATCATTTTTTTCATGGTGAAGGGACTGGAGTCCGTGTTGATGAAAACACTTTTGTGGCTGTGGTGACTGGCAGTGGCTGCAGCAGTGGGGTGATGGGGCTGGTGGCTTCCCCTGATTAGCCTGGTCACCTCCCACAAAGGAAGACCTGACTGAGGTTTAGGCCTGCTCCCCAAGGGGATCAGGGAGCAAGCCTAAGCTGTTCAGTAAGACACCCCCTGAGGGCTCCCAATATGTGAGAGGGGGCAAGCTGGGCTGAGGACTGCCCCTCCAGTGCACAAGTTTCGTGCATCAGGCCCCTAGTAACATATAAGGACCACTAAGGCAAATTTTTTAAATTCCAATAAAAATAGTTATGTTTATTTGTATGTCTATATTCAAAAATTTCCTAGAGACAACAATATAAAAACTCAAGAAAAATACAAAGTCTAAACAAAAAACTGCAATTTCAGTAAGTTGGCCAAATTTGACCCTACTTCCTTTAAGGGATGAAAATGATGTATTACCCTTACACATTAAACACATTTTTAATATTACATTATTATATGACTAGAGGCTCGGTGCACAAAAATTTGTACACTCGGGGGGATCCCTCAGCCCAGCCTGTGCCCTCTCCTAGTCTGAGACCCCTCAGGGTATGTCCACCTGCTGACGTGCCTGGCCAGCCTGGGTGAGGGGCTGAGGACCATTTTAAGGCTGTCCACAGCTCCCATTGACCCAACATCCCAGCGAGGCTGGCTGGAATCAGGTTCCTGGGGTTTATCTTCTATAATTGAAACTTTGTTGCCTTGAGCTGAGGCCTAGTCAGGCAACAAAGCCTCCCGTTTGCTTCAGCTCTGTGGCTTCTATAATTGAAACATTGTTGCCTTGAGCAGAGGCCTAGCCTGCCTAGGCAGGCAGTTTCAACTCCATTGCTCGTGCAACAGAAGTTTCCTGTTGCTCTAGCTCTGTGACTACCGGCCACCATCTTGGCTGGGTTAATTTGCATACAGCCATTCTGGTTGGCTGGTGAATGTAGCTTTGGGTGCTGGGTGTGGCTTGGCTGGTGGGCGTGGCTTGGGTGTCTTGGAGTGATGGTTAATTTGCATATTACTCTGTTATTAGATTAGATGACTACACACCACCTATTATCTTAGACTGAAACTATTTTATATAATTTTAGTATTTTCAATAAAGTTAATTTATTATACGTATTTCTTGATAAAGTACCAATTTTAATCTCTAAAGCTTTTCTTTTCAATATATTGAAATTAATAACTTTTTTCAGATCTCTGTTTCTAAAAAAGATCACTTATTGTGGGGGAAGGTTCCATATGACTTATTGAATAGGCAATGGCCATAGAAACTTCCTTTTCCAATAAACACACACAAAATCTACCATGCAACTTTTATTAATTCAACTATTTTCTGTGAAGAAATTAATTCACTTCAAAGTTATTTCTGCTTCAAATATAACAAAAATTACCAATTTAAGTATGGTAAACTTCTCTGACTGACTTTACCTCCATTCTTTCCTTGATAACTGTAGTTTATCACCATCATATTTACTTTTTGATTTTATATTAATAATTATAACTTTAAAGAATTTTGTCCTTTTTTAATGAAACTTGATTATATAATTTAGCCTTCTCACTTTAATTTACTGCATTCATATACATGTTTTAAAATAGAAAATTGATTTTAAAAGCAGCTCACTTGCACTTAACAAATTAATAAAAATAATAAAGAAAGCAAAGTTTCCTGAAATTCCTATTAACATTTTAAAAGTATCTTTCAAGATTCATTTCTGTGCATGAACTCACATTCACCACAGGCAGGAACACATACATACACAATTTTACAAAGACCAATACCATAAATTTGTATTTTTAATAGAGTTTTCACTAACTATATCATAATATGTGTGTTATGTAAATAAATACACATATATTTTACACTTTTAGTAGACATGTAATATTCCATTGCATGATTTTATAATATTTTAGTCACTTTTTATTATAATAAATAAGAATGCAAAGATATCCTTACAAGTACATCTTGACATACTTATCTATTACCTCCTTTAGGCAAAATTCTGAAGACAAAATTGTTATTTAAAATTTTCAAATAAGACCAAATTCCAGAAAGACAGAACTTCCACTGTCCTACACTTCCACTTTTATCAGAGAATATATCTTATCCTACTGAAGTCTTTCCTCATGTCTATATCACTGTTCCTAGTATAGCTTCTGCACCCTCCTATTTACATTGAATGTATGTCTTTCCTCCTCCTTCAACAGCAACAGTTTGAAAGCAGAGGCTTTTATTTTCCTGAAATGCCAATGCAGAGTGCATTGTCTTGTTTAGCAGATTGTCAACAATGATTTGATAGGAGGATGATTGAGTTTCAGATTAGAAATAAGGTTATCACTTCCTTCTCTCAAACAGAACAACTCTGTTACAGTGGTTTTGTTGTTATTGTTATTGTTTTGTTTTTTAATCCTCACCCTAGGAGTGAGGATATTTTTTTCATTGATTTTTAGAGAGAGTGGAAGGGAGAGAGAGAAAGAGAAAGAGAGAGAGAGAGAAGACACAGAGAGAAACATCAATTGGTTGCCTCCCACTTGTGCCCCTACCTCCCCAGGGACTGAAACTGTAATACAAGTACATGCCCTTGACCAGGAATTGAACCCTAGACCCTTCCATCAGCTGGTCAACACTCTAACCACCAAGCAAACCAACCAGGGCAACAATGACTTTTATTTGTAGCCTTTATTTATTTTTTAAAATATATTTTATTGATTTTTTACAGAAAGGAAGGGAGAAGGATAGAGAGTTAGAAACATCAATGAGAGAGAAACATCGATCAGCCGCCTCCTGCACACCTCCCACTGGGGATGTCCTGCACACCTCCCACTGGGGATGTGCCGGCAACTAAGGTACATGCCCTTGAGCAGAATCGAACCCGAGACCCCTGAGTCTGCAGGCCAATGCTCTATCCACTGAGCCAAACTGGTTAGGGCTGTAGCCTTTATTTTTTATTCTTTCTTAGAATTTCTATTTCTTTGTATACTTTATTCTTTTACATTTTTTACTTTTCCATTAAAGTTCTTAGCATATTAATCATGTTTTTAAAAACATTTTTGGTCAGATAATTCCAACATTTCTGCAATACATAATTCTGGTGCTGATGTTTGTTCATTCTCTGCTAACTGTGTTTTCTTGTCTTTTAATATGTTTTGTAATTCTTTTTGAAAGGTGGATATAATATATTTTGTAGCAAAGAACTACAGTAAATAAGCTTGTAATGTCTTGGTCATGTGAGAGGCAGGGAGGAAAATGTTCTGTAGACATGATTATTGCAGCCCTTCCAAACTGTGAACTTCAGCAGTGCTTCTCAGTTTATCCCCTCCTGATGAACAGGATGGCTAGCAGGAGCTGGCCATAGATATTTCCCTTGACCCACATGAAAGGCTGAAAAGGGCTAGAGTTGTGTGTTTCTCTGCCTCAAGGTAGCTTTGGCCTAGATAAAACCATAGTAGATTAGATTCCAGTAAAAAAGTTTCCCCCAAAACAGGTCCTGTTAAAAAGAACAGAATGTTGGGGTATCAAAATGATTCTTTTTAGCTTTTTATTTCTTCTTTTTACACCAGTCCCTTTAGCATTTCTTGCATCAATCAGACCATCAAACCTCAGAGGGAAGGTAGGGGAGGGTGGGGCTGAGCAGGAGAGGGCAACCAAAGAACTTATATGCAAACATATAGGTCTAACCAATGGACATAGACAAGGGAGGTGAGGGCATGAGGGGAGGGGGGGGTGTAATGTGGGGATAAGGACATATATGTAATAACTTAATCAATAAAGACATTTTTATAAAATTAAAAAATTTTAAAAAATTATTATGTTTCTCCCCTCCCTGCTAGAAGCAGGAGGGCCTTTTTTCTGATTATTTATTGTGAGGACCTGATAGAGCTCTTGAAGATAAATATTACAAAAGGGAAAAGGCTCTTGTACAACTGGGTGTCCTTGGATTTTTAAATTCCAGTGTTGTTCACTGGACCTCTGGCCCTTTGTCAGTTAGAACATAGGGTTTTCCTCTTTCAGCACTTGAAACCCAGGAGTTTCTGTTTTGGTAAGAAATGCTTTCCTGTATTTTTTTCTGTCTGTCTGCTTTTGAGGGCAGTGACTTGCCCTGTGTCCTCGCTTCTCTGACAGATCTAAGAAGAGTTGTTAACTCTTCAAGTTTGTTTAGTTTTCTTAATTTTATTTATTTACTTTTAAAATATTTTTATTGGAGTTCCATTGATTAATAAAATTATACATGTTTCAAATGTACAATTCTGTAACACATCATCTGTATATTATACTGCATGTTCACTACTCAACATCAAGTCTCCTTAGGTCATTATTTATTCCCCTTTTACCCTCTTCTCCCTGTCCCTATTCCCTTCCCCTCTGGTCATGTTCTGTGTGTTTTTGTTCCTTTGTGTGTTTGCTTTGCTTAATCCTTTCACCGATTTCATACAGCCCTCCAACCTTCTTCCCTTCTGACCACTGTCAGTCTGTTCTCTGTACCAAAAAAAAATTTTTTTTATTTTGTTTGTTTGTTTACTTTGTCCATTAGTTTCCACATACTAGTGAAGTCATACAGTATTTGTCTTTCTTTGGCTGGCTTATTTCACTTAGCTGAATACTCTCCAGCTCCCTCCATACTGTGTTCATTTTATTGTGTGGTTGGTTTTGCTGTTGTTTTTGTTATTGTTTACTTGTTATGACAGATTAGTGACTTCTAAGGTCCTTACCTGCTAGACTGGAAAACACAGAATGTAAGTGTTTAATTAGAAACTACACAGGTCCAGCTAGAATGGCACATTTGTTTTAGCATCATCACATAAACCGAAAGGTCACTAATTCAATTCCTGGTCAGAGTGGCTCAATCCCCTATAGGGGGCATGCAGGAGGCAGCAAATCAATGTTTGTCTCTTGCACTGATGTTTCTCTCATTCTTCTGCTCTTTTCCTTTCTTTCTAAAAATCAATAAAAGCATTTAAAATAAAAAGTCCCCCCCCCCAAAAAAAAAACAAAAAAAAACACAACAAACTTACATGAGCATGTAAAAGGTCTGTGGGATGGGAGGGTAAGCAAGCCACAAGTGCTGAGGACAGTCTTGGACTGCTATACAGACTGAAGCAGGCTAGTCTTGCTGTGTACAATTATGTTACAGCTAAAGAGGTAAAGTCTTATATTGTATTCAGGAAAATTGAGAAGAAAAGCCTAAGAGACATCCTATACATGAATTCATCATGTTAAGAGGTCATTATGGGAGGCTGTCAGACAGCAATATTTCCATTCAATTCTGAAACATCTGCAGGGATTTTTACCAGATTGATTGTCCTTTTTGCAGCTTTTATAGAAAGTCGTTCTGTAGGCCAATATCAACCTTCAAGTCTGCATTATCATGGCATTTTTCATATGCCAGAGGGTTTATATTGCCAGAGTCCATATTGATCTACTTTATCGGGTTTGCCTTTATAGAGCATTTCACATCTTTGTTGATAACGCTAACTGAGTTGCTGTAGGACTGAAGGATTGTTCACAATCTATTGCAATGAAAGGTGTCAAGTGTCTTTAGAATGCAATGAAATTGACAAGGAGAGCTTATGATCCTGAATGCATTGACAATAGCCCCTTAAAATGATTATCTCAAACACACTGAGTATTTTTAGTCTAAATCTAATCTGTAAATTTCTCAACTACTGTTTGTCATTGTATGTGGTGTGACATTTCAGAATTCATTACCTTTAATAAAACCATGCTGTTGTACCTTTTGTGTTGCAATGGTTAATAAAATTTAAAATTCCCTTTAGGCCATATTCTCCTGTATTACCAGGTAGGTTGTATTTCCCACCTCTTCCCCCTGCCCCCCACAACCAGACTTCAAAATCTATATTTGTCAGCTTAGTTCATTTGCTGTTCTTCAGTTAAACTTTTGCTTTGATTTTAGCAATTCAAATTATTTTTTATTTTATTTATTTATTACTCTTTAATTTGTGGATTTGCTTGTTTCTTTATTTGAATTACAGTCTATACAACTGACCCCAGAAAAGGTCAGTCTTCAGTTATAGTATTTTATCATTCACAGCTGGCTATGGATATATCTAAAATTAATATATGATTATATTTTTATCAGAATTGTATGCATATAAAGAGTTAAAGGAATATACATAACTAGTTCTCTTCTAGAGGACAAAGATACCATCCAAACATACTATTAAGTAATACTCTTACGGTTATTTTTGTAATTTTTTTCAATTGTAAAAATATCTCTAAATTCTTAGACAAAAAAATATTTTTATTTTACTTATGGTGACATACATTTCTCATGTTTCTGTATCACCAAGAACCACCCATTTACTAACTTTGAATAGATTACAATTTAGAACTTATGGAATCCACATATCATTTACATGTTGTATATCAAAATTATAATTTTCCCATCTTATTTTTTCTTAAATATTTTTTTTAGTTTTCTGTATACTTAACATTAAATCAATCCTAAATTGTCTACCCCATCATTTTTTTAAAATGTATTTTCTTGATAATTTACATAGAGGAAGGAAGAGGGATAGAGAGTTGGAAACACCGATGAGAGAGAAACATCGATCAGCTGCCTCCTGCACATCCCCCACTGGGGATGTGCCCACAACCAAGGTACATGCCCTTGATCAGAATCGAACCAGGGACCCTTCAGTCCACAAGCCAATACTCTATCCACTGAGCCAAACCGGTCAGGGCCTCTACGCTATAATTTTATCTATTCCATTTTCTTTCTTCTTAATACCTCAAATTTCTAACTCTTATAATTTAGGGATTATCCTTCTGGACTTCACTTCAAAGTCTTTTCATTCTCCTTACTTATTCATAAGTCTTTGTTTTTCTATTTTTTTCCAGAATAATTTCCTCTACATTTTCTTTTATCACTTCCATGAACTTTCCCATTTTCAGTTTCATTTTCAAAAACTCTTAAACTATTATTATCTAGTTCAATTTCTATAGTATTCTATTCTTATTAATGCAATAGTTTCTGGTATCTCTTATAGATTAATAATAATATTGCTATAGAGTGAATGTTTGTGTCTTTGCAAAGTTCATAAGTTGACACCTAATACCCAGTGTGATGATATTAGGAGGGTGGCTTTGAGGAAGTAATTCAGTCATAAAGGCAGAGCCCTCATGAATGGGATTAATGCCCTTATAAAAGAGACACATGAGAATCAAGTATCCCCTTCAAACATGTGAGGGGATAGCAGAATGACAGCCATTTCTGAGAATGTGGGCTCTCACCACATACCAATATGTCATGATCATAGACTTCCTTTCCTTCAGAATTTTGACAAATGAACATTTATAAGCCACCCAATGTGTGGTATTTTGTTTGGAAGCTGGAATGTGATAACAAATATATATTTTTATAAAGTTTTATTTTCAATGCATCAATAAGTTTCCTCCAAATTGTTTTTCCCCCCTTGATTATTATTTTGTAACTAGAGGTCTGGTGCATGAAATTTGTGCACAGGGAGGGTGTCTTAGCCCGGCCTACACCCTCTCCAATCTGGGACCCCTCAGGGGATATCCAACTGCTGGTTTAGACCCGCTGCCATAGGGCAGGACTAAACTAGCAGTCAGACATCCCTCTCACAATTCGGGACTGCTGGCTCCTAACTGGTCACCTACCTGCCTGCCTGAGTGATCCTAACCACTTCTATCTGCCAGATTGATCACTCCCTAGCCACTTCCCTGCCAGCCCAATTGCCCCCAACCGGCCTCCCCTGCTTGCCTGATACTACCCCCAACTTCCCTCCCCTGCCAGCCTGATGGCCCCACATTGCCCTCCCCTATAAGCCTGGTCACCCTCAACTGCCTTTCCCTGCAGGCCTTATCACCCACAACTGCCCTCCCCTGCCAGCCATCTTGTGGCAGCCATCTTGTAGTGGCCATCTTGTGATGATGTCGTATGTGATGCCACCTAGGCTTTTATTATATAGGATTGTTCTTTTATTTTCACATACAGTGAATAGTCCCCCTTATCCCTAGTGGATGCCTGAAACCAAGGATAGTACCAGACTCTCTATATACTGTGTGTTTTCCTTTGCCTACATACCTATTAAAAGTTAATTTATAAATTAGACACAGTAAGAAATTAACAATAATAACTTATAGTAAATTAGAACAACTTTAATAATAGCCTATCTAATAAAGAGTAATATCCAAATTAACCATCCCTCCAGGACAAAAATGGCAGTGCCCATAGCGATGAGGCAGGACGCTGGCGGCATCACCTGGCAATGTGAGCTGAGCAGGCATCACCTTGACAACCTGCGAGCAGGTCACACTGCCCTGGAGCAGGCAAGCACTGCTGGCTGCCACGGCAATCAGGAGTAGGAGAGAGAAGGCATGGGTGGCTGGTGGGCTGCCCTCATGTTTGGGGCCTGCTCCTGGCTGCCATAGTGATCGGGAGCAGGAGAGTGAACACGCAGGCGGCTAGCAGGCAGCCTGAGTGGACAGCCATCAGGAGCAGGAGAGCCCAGTGTGAGCAGGCAAGTGTGGCCAGGAGGCAGCACCCAGCCCTGGCCACAGCTCAAGGGAGAGAACAACATGTAGATGAGGCCAGGAGCCTGAGAGATCAACACAGAGGGGTGCCTGATGCATGCCTCCATGGTGTTGCTGGGGGCAGGCCCCCAGAAGACACACACACACACACACACACACACACAGTGACTGCTCTGAGCCTCTGATGCAGCTGGGGGCAGGTCCCCAGTGGGGACACACACGCTCATTCACACACCCACACATGGGGTGCCTATTTCCAGCCTCCGATGCAGCTGGGGCAGGCCCCTATTGGGGACACACATATCGGGTGCCTGCTCTGAGCCTCCACAATGCAGCTGGGGGCAGGCACCCAGTGGAAACAACACACACACACACACACACACACACACACACGGTGCCTGCCAGATTGTGGCCATCAGTAGGACATCCACTGAGGGGTCCCAGACTGTGAGAGGAGACAGGCTGGGCTGAGGGTCCTCCACCCTCCCCTGTGCACGAATTTCGTGCACCAGGCCTCTAGGAGTGTAATAAAGTTATGTGAGTGTGGTTTCTCTCAAAATATCTTATTGTAATATATATATCATTTTTCTTAAGAAAAGCAATTAATGGTTTCTCTTTGGCACATCTGAATTGCCAGCATGACTATTCTTACACTTTGGAACCATTAGCAAGTAAAATAAAGGTTACCCGAACACAACACTAGAGATGAGTGGAGAAGGAATTCTGTCCCCATATCATCCAGCATGAGAACTTTGTCTTAACCTCTGACTTCATAGTACTTATTTATGAACAACTCTAAACTTACTTTTGCCTCACTCTATATAAACAACATGTGAGAACTTTCTTAAAGAATTAAGTGCTATAAAAACCTACCATGGATCCTAAAGAGGTAGCTCAGTTAGTTAGAGGCTGCTGATGCATCCCCTGCCAGGGCACATACAATAATCAATCCAATAATTAAGTAGAACAACAAAACAATTTCTCTCTCTCTCTCTCTCTCTCTCTCTCTCTCTCTCTCTCTCTCTTTCTCTCTCTCTCTCTGAAATTCAATTAATAAAAAGAAAATAAAGACCATGGATATCATGAATACATATGCATCATGACTCTTACTGAGTGCCCCATATTTATCACTTATCCTTGTATATGCTTCTATATATGTTTTTAAATTATGAAAATAATTTTTATTGGATGTTATAAATTTTTTGATAATGTTTCATTCTTAACATAAAATAGAAAGACATGGATAAACTAGAGTTATAATGTTATAGAAGGAAAAAAAGATCGAGAAAGAGAAAAAGAGATAGTTTTAAAAAATATTGCTTCACTCTTACAATTATGGAGTAGGCTGATTATTATTTTTCACTTGTTAGCTCTCAAAAGTGTTTTTACAACTTAATAGTATCTGATGTATTTAAGAATTGGACTCATTTAATGTCCAACTACATCATTGAGTGATAATTTATAACTTGATTTCTTCACTATTTTGTTTTATTTTGTGTACTCACTTGAAATATTCTCTAATATTTTTAAGCATGTTAAACTAGACAAGCTTTTTAAAATGTTCTCTAAATTTTTAAAATGTTCTCTCTGAATCTCCTTACAAAATTAATTCAAGGAATAAATGACAGTGAGAGAAATAGTCACTAATGCACATGTTACTGTCAGTATTCATTTGAAAAAGGTGAAAAATTAGCTAAAAATATACTGAGTAGTTGTGTTTATGCTTCTTTAGTCAGTCAGTTATCTGTTTCTGTTAAGTATTACACAAAAGGTAGATAACCCCCCAAGTATGTAAGTTAAAAAATAGGAGCCTTAATCAATGTAATTTCTGCTTTTTGCCGCATATTTTTATTCTGAATGCGTCACTGACTTGAATGGGCAATTTCGTATATGGATTGATGGTGGGATATAGTAAATAGCTCTAAAAAGAACCCGGAAACAAAATAGCTTGTGGCTGTATGCCTGATCTACAACATTAATCCATCTGTTTAAATTAATCTAATATATGTTATAAGAAAATAAACTGCAAGTTAATAAAACTGAAAGATGAAATAATGCCCATAGTCTCTCTGGGACAAAGTATTTTGGATATGAAAACATTATTGCTTGCCTCCCCCTATTCTGAAAGGCTGTTTTAATGCTCCCCCCATAAAATAATTATCTTGAGATAATCAAGTCAGCATTGTGAAAAAATTGGTCTGAATTATTTTAGTTTTGCATTAGTTTATAAAGAGGGCCATAAGTATATGCATATACGCACTGTAACACATTCTATATAAACCTTGGAAGTTAGCAGCAGCACCTGTCATGTTCTATTATCCTCCCTGATAGAGTAAACAATGGGCACACACATCTAGAACACAAAGTAGCATAAAGGAGTCCCCACTCAGAGTGTGGAACTCTCAGAGCTTGCTGCTTTTTTTTTTCTGTTACCCAGACCACTGAGAAAAAAATACATAAAGTCATTCTCTAACTTTTTAAGTCTCTTATATAGTGACCTTTAAAAATTGAAGGCCAGTAAAGTAAAGCAAATATAAATGAATGGGCTGTATCAAACCAAAAAGTTTTTGCATAGCAAAAGACACCACCAATGAAACAAAAAGGTAACCAACTGAATTGGAAGATATATTTTCAAACAATAGCTCTGACAAGGGGTTAATATAAAAAATATATATAAATAACTCATATAACCAAAAACAAAATCCAATAAAATAAATAGGCAGAGGAATTGAACAGGCACTTCTCCTAAGAAGATATGCAAATGGCCAACGGATATAGGAAATGATGCTCAACTTCACTAGCTATTAGGGGAATGCGAATAAAAACTACAATGAGATACCACCTCACATCCATTAGAATGACTTTTTTCAAGACAAGTAATAAAGGTTGGAGAGGTTGTGGAAAAACTGTCATTGCTAATGAGAATGTAAACTGGTACAGCCACTGTGTGAAACACTATGGATGTCCTTCAAAAAAATTAAGAATAGATTTACCATGTGACCCAGCAATCCTTCTTCTGGGTATCTACCTCAAAAATTAGAAAACATTTGCAAAGTTGTATGTACCTCCATGTTCATTGCAGCAGCATCCACGGTGGCCAAAACATGGAACAACTGAAGTTCTCTTTTGATAATTTATTGAATAAAGAAGATGTGGTACATATACATAATGGAATGCTATTCAGCCTTAAGAAATGATTAAATATTGCCATTTGATAAAACATGGATGATAAATCTTTAGAATATGGTGCTAAGTTAAATAATTCACACTAAAAAAGACAAGAGCCATATGATTTTGGCCTATTAGTATGTCATTGTGTAAAGATACCACAGCTTTTTTATTCACTTATCCCCTAATGGACACTTGGGCTATTTCTAGATCTTGCCTATCCTATATAATAAAGAAGTAATATGCAAATTTGCCATCATACCCTCAAACAAGATGGTCACCCCATTGTGGTCAAAGATGGCCACCCCCATGTGGTACAAGATGGCCACCACAAGATGGCCGGCAGTGGAGGGCAGTTGTGAGTGATCAGGCCAGCAGATGAGGGCAGTTAAGGGGAACCAGGCCAGCAGGGGAAGGCAGTTGGAGGGTGACCAGGCTGGCTGAGGAGGAAAGTTAGGGGCAACCAGGCCATCATGGGAGGGCAGTTGGGGGGGACCAGGTCTATAAAGGAGGCAAGTTAGGGGCAACCAGGCCAGCAGGGGAGGACAGTTGGGGGCCACCAGGTCTGAAGGGGAGAATAGTTGGGGTGTACCAGGCCTGCAGGAGAGGGCAGTTGGGGCTGACCAGGTTGGCTGGGGAGAGAAGTTAGAGATGACCAGACCAGCAAGGGAGGGCAGTTTAGGGGTGACCATGTCAGAAGGGGAGAGCAGTTGGGGAGGACCAGGCTGACAGGGGAGGGCAGTTGGCGGCCACCAGGTCTGCAGGGTAGGGCAGTTAGGGGTGACTGGGCTAGCAGGGGAGGGCAGTTGAGGGCAAGATCAGGCCAGCAGGGAAGTTGTTAGGTGGTGATCAGGCTGGCAGGGGAGTGGTTAGGGGTTGATCAGGCTGGCAGGCAGAAGCAGTTAGGGACAATCAGGCAGACAGGTAGGTGAATGGTTGAAAGCTAGCAGTTCTGGATTGTGGAATCAGGCCTAAACCAGTAGTCAGACATCTCCCGAGGGGTCCCAGATTGGAGAGGGTGCAGGCTGGGCTGATGGACACCCTCCCCACCCCCAGTGCATGAATTTCATGCACCGGACCTCTAGTTGTAAATAACTCTGCAATAAACATAAGGGTGCATATATTCTTTTGAGTTAGTGTTTTGGATTTCTTCTGATATTTTCCCAGAAGTGGAATCACTGGGTCATAAAGCAGTTCCATTTTTAATTTTTTGAGGTAACTCCATACTGCTTTCCACAATGACTGCACCAGTCTGTGTTCTCACCCACAGTGCATAGTGATCCCTTTTTCTGCCCACCCTTACTAATGCTTGCTGTTTGTTGATATATTGCTGATAGCCATTCTGACAGGCATAGGGTGATATCTAATTGTGGTTTTAAATTGCATTTCTCTGATGATTAGTAATATTGAACATCTTTTTATATTTATTGACCATCTGTGTGTCCTATTTGGAGAAGTTCTATTCAGGTTCTTTTTTGCAGAATAGTACTCTACAGTTGCCTAAATTATCTTCAGTTTTTGTTACATTATTTTCTCATCCTAATATACTTTTACACTGAAGTAATAGTAGTTTTCTCATATGCACCACAAAAGCTGTACCTTTGGCATATTGACTTCATCTTTTCTTGGTATATATCTTTAATTTGGGTAAATGCAATGGTCAAATCTGAAAAACATCTACTTCAAACTCAAATTTAAGTTTTACTTCTCTGCAGCTTTTTAAATAATACATCACCAATGTAGTTCTTTGCCATTATTGCCCCCATTAGGTTATGAAAATCTCCAAATTTCACAGTTAATATAACTGTATGCTTATATTTCAAACACACTGACTAGATGGTGAGCACCTGGGGTCTAGTAACCATTTTTCATTCATATTGGTAGGTGCTTTGTCTAACTAATTTGTTGTAGAAACTTAAAACATTTTAGTCATTTTAAAAACTAAGCTTGTGGCTGCACTTGTGACTTTTCTAGTTGAAACGAGCTAAAAAAAAAAGATCAAACATCCTTCCAGAAAAGTATGAAGGATGCCCTAGGCATCCTAGCCAGCATTCTACCTATCAACAAAATGGGCTCTAATATCCCAAGGCAAACTCTACTAGAGCACTCACAGAACATCTTCAGAATCACCCAGACTGATATTCACCTCCATTATAGAGCATTTTGAGGGTGTCTATGGCATGAAATATACACTGTAAAACCCTATTCTCATATCTTCACTGCATGCAACTCAGTGATAACTGGACTGTTAGGAAGAAAACATTTTGTGTGGTTTCTGACTAACCCTCTGAGTAGCTTTTGTGCTGTAACAAAGTAATTTAACTCTGAGGAAGGAGCCCAAGCAACAATCATCAAGCTAGGATCAGAATTAATAAGGTCTATATTGATCAGACATAGCTTTTTACTCAAGTTCTGGCCAGAGTCGAATGTAACTTTTCTTCACTTCTACCTTTGAATGTCTTCAGGGACCATCATAAAAAGATGTGTGAGTTGCAAAATGCTAATTATTTCATTCAGACCAAAGAAAAGGGCAGAACGGTGTGTTAGGTAATTGAAAACCCTGTGGACTATCCATGTTTAGATCCTCGATTTTAAAAGCCTTGAAGAATACAAGAATGAGTTAAGTAAAAAAATAAAAAAAATAAAAAATAATAAAAAAAGAAAGAAAGAAAGAAAAACATAACTTTCTATTTATTATCCCTGATTATTATAAAGGTAATAAATTGAACCTCTTATTATAACTCTTTAATACTAATAATTGTAGTTTTTTAATGGCTATTACTTTTCCATGTTCTACTCACAGCAGGCTTTTCAAATATCAGTTTATAATGCTTTTTATGTACTTTTGTAATCAGTTGTACTATGTACTTTTCTTCATGGCTTATTTTTAATTGAATGTTTATTTTATGTTTAATAATAAATTTGTATGAGAAAAAAATATTACTGTCAGCCTGATCTCACCCCTCACTGCTCTCCCCTGCTGGCCTGATCACCCCTAACTGCCTCTGCCTTGGTCCCAACCCCCATAGCTTTGTCCAGAAGAAAGTTGGACATCTAATTAGTATATTACCCTTTTATTAGTATAGATTTGCAGCTCATCATTGTGGGATTCAGGACCTGTTCTCTAGCTTTGCCGTCCCCTGAGTTGCTTGTTCACTGTAATTTTTATCTAATTCAGTAGGGCCAGGTTAATTTTACCTCAACCATGTTTTGTTGTTGTTGTTTTCCTTAATTCTCCATGTACTTAATATCACACATTAAAAAAAAACTAGTTTCCCTGAATGGTGTGGCTCAGTTGATTGAAGTATCATTCCATACACCAAAAAGTGGCAGGTTCGATTCTGGTCAGGGCACATACACAAGTTGCAGGTTCAGTCCCTGGCTGGGCTGCATGCAGGAGGCAACAGATAGATATTTCTCTCTTTCTCTCTCTCTGGGTAGGGAAATTAAATAGGCATTATCAGAGAAAGTCTTACAGAAAAGCTGATACACGATGAATAGAAAAACAAGAAAATAAAATGGAAGTTGCCTTTTGGTAGCTGAGAGGGAAGTTTTGCTTAAAATCAGGCACTCCTTTATATTCCAAAAAGAATAAACTGATATGAGGACTTTACAGAAAAGGTTTGGAGTGGTAGCCATATCATAAAGGCAGATTAGTTGAAAATATGAAAAATGATCACTCTTATTGAAGCCTAAATTTGTACATTTTATCTTGTGTAGTCTAGAGAAATATGAATTAAAAGTGCAGTCAAATTTTTATAAATCAATGTGTATTATTTTTAGTAAGTAGTTTGGCAGTTGTTAAATTAGCATTAAATATTAATTATTGTTATTAAATATTGTTTTTACCTGCAATCTACAACAATTTCTACTTCATGCTAAAATAAAGAAGAGGAACAGTAGATAGTATATTATTTTTATTTTATTTCTCAAGGAATTCTTCAGGACAAAAAAGAAGTAAGAAATTGCCAAGCCAAGGGTGTAGATAAAATGCTGAGTCATTGACTAGGAGAGGAAATCTGGGTATCAACAAAGAGTTAAAATGGAATGGGGAATGTAGAGAAAAGGCATGGTAAGCATTGTTGATCAGGAGCTGTGAAGATATGTGCACTCGAACACTAAAATTCAGTGAGCAGCGAAAGGAGTCATGGAAGCCAGAGACCACTGATAAACCCCTATCTTGCAGAACTGGTGATCATTTAGTTGATTCAAGAGATAAATTTACAAAGGCAGCTTTTTGTCACCTTTTTGCAACACAAGCTTCCTGTCTCCTTAACAGGACTTCTGAAATAATTCTTTACAGACGTTTCAGTGGGTAATATCTGATACTAATTACTGGCATACATAACACATTTTACTGATTATATGGAATGTAAATTATCATTGCTCCTTCAAAAAACCTGTGACAAGTTCCTGCCCAAGGGGAATCAGAGTTTTTATTGCTCAGGCAAAGTCATTGGCCAAGTTATTAGGAGGAAGCTTGCACAACAAAACATCTATCTGCCCTTTGATGGATTTAAGGCTGTGTGAGCATTCTGTTTATTTAATACTAGAGGCCCGGTGCATGAAAATTCATGCACTGGAGGGGGTCCCTCAGCCGGGCCTGGTCCCCCTCACAGTCAGGAGCCCTCAGGGGTGGGAAGCAACCCTGTGAAATAAAGGAGGTGAGGCCCATCACAACCAACAGTCAGACATGCCTCTCACAATGTTGCTGCTGCATCTCTCTGCTCCATGGCATCTCTCTGCACTGTGGTTCATACTTGCCATGCTGGGATTGCACCCCAGGTTCTGTAGGTAGAGCACAGGAGGTTTATCTCGGTGCAGTGGCTGATGCAATTCTGTGAGCACACTCCAGCAGTTCAGATCTTTCTGGCACACAAGGAAGATGGCAACGCTCGCCTGAGCCCCTCCTAGAGCCACATACACAGTACCCCAACCTTTATGCTCATTGGCTCCCTAAGAAGATGTTCCGTGATTGGCCACCTCTGCTGTACTTTCTCAATAAAATTAGACCTGTGTCACAGAACCTGGTCTCCGGAGTCATGCATGCAAGCATCCTAGCGCTAGGGGCTCCGTCGTCCTCACCCCTGGGAGACCCCCTGCTTCAAGGTTCATGATGTGCAAGACCTGGCCCTGGGGTTCTGGCCTCCCATTGCTTGCTGCTCTGAAGGAACAGCAGGTCATGGCCCGCTGGCTTGCATGGCGTTCAGATTTGGCAGGCTGGGCTAGAGCTGAAGGCAGGGCTGGCTGGCCACTTGCTTGGCTGTGTGCTATTTGATGAGGGTTTGACTTGAGGATGTTGAGCATGTGCTGCTGCTAGGGGAGCTGGGAGACTTCAGGGTCCACAGCAGGTCCTGCAGGGCACCTAGAGAGATGTTCTGAAGTGGCTAAACCTTGGGTCTGCATAGATATCATGGATCTGGGCATGCCTCACATTGACTGTTGCTGGGGGATGGGTGCCGGCTGCCACTGCCAGGGCTCAGAGGGCAGAATAACAGGCCCAGTGACCTGGTTGGGTCACATTCAGGTCCATGGGGGCCATCTGGCTCTCAGGGGTCACTGTGCCTCAGGGGCATACCATTGTTGGTGTTCACCCAGTATAGGTGCTCCTGCTGCTGTGGCTCATGTGCAATCTGCCAGATGGTTCCACTGCTGCAGGTGGGCCTGGGCAGTGGGTGGTGGGGCTGGCACCTGATTAGTGGGCTTCCCAGTGCAAACTGTGGTGGGAGGCTGAGTTCTGGCCATGCTGGAGAAGTTGGCTAGTGACATGCTCACAGGCGAGGTCCGGGGCATAGTTGGGGCTGTGGTGTCCAGGGTGTGCTAGGATGCAGTGTAGGGGCCAGGGTGGTACTGAAGGAGGGGAAGGCAGACTTGGCTGAGGCACAGTGCGGGTGTTGATGGTGGCATCCGCTGGCGCATTTATCTACGTGTGCTGCCAGTAGTAATGTAGCTTCTGCTGGCTGAGCTTCTGCTTGATGTTGAGGTAGTAGGGAATGGGGCATGCGTTTTTTGGCAGTATTTGGAAGCAGCAAAGGGCCATGAATTGCTTGCACACTTCAGAACCTCCATTGGTCTTGTGATGGCAGTCCTTGGTGTGCTGCACAACCCATCTCCTTTTCTGGCAGGATAGCTGTGGGCACTTGGCATTGCAGCACTGGCGGGCATGCCTCAGGGACTGGATGCAGCACTGGATGGCCTGGTACCGCCACTCCTGGAGGCTCCTGAACTGCGACTCACCCACCACCTCTTTGGGAGCAGAGGCAGCTCTGCCTCCTCTGCTCTTGCTCTCTTGCCACCTCCACTCTGGCTCCTGCCTCCTCCACTCCTGCTCCCCTGCCTCCTCTGTTCCAGCTCCCGTGTCGACCCCCATCCTCTGCTCTGACTCCCTGCCCCCTCTGCTCTGGCTCCCCACCCCCTCTGCTCTGGCTCCTTAGCCTCCTCTGCTCCAGCTCCTGTGGCAGCCCGCCTCCTCTGCTCCGACTCCCTGTCCCCTCCACTCCCGCTCCCCTGCCTCCTCTGTTCTGGCTCCAGTGGCTGCCTGCTTCCTGCACTCTGTCTCCCTGGGCTCCTCCACTCTGGCTCCACAGAGGCAGTTACCACCTCCTCCCCAATGGCTCCCTCAGTATCACCGCTATTTCCTGATCATCCAGCAGAGCTCTCAGGACCCCCTCCTGCCTGGACTCACCAAGAAACAGGATGTTTTGGAGCCAACTTTTACTGTACTTGCTGCAGCAATGAAGCAAGCATTCCACCAGGCTGCTCATGCTGTCCACTCTCAGTGGTCGCCTTCTGGGACTGGAGGACTCCAGCAGGCCCCCCAGACACTTGGCTTCCCACAGGCCACTCTCCTGCTCCCAATTGCTGAGTGACCCGGAGCAGGCCCCACTGCAGGCTGCCTGCTGACTGTGCTTGCCTGCTCCAGGGCAGTGCGATCTGCTCACGGTTGCCCAGGTAATGCCTGCTGGGCTCATGTTGCCAGGGTGACACTGCCAGCATCCTGCCCCACCGCTATGGGTGCCACCATCTTTGTCCTGGAGTGATGATTAATTTGCATATTACTCTTTTATTAGATAGGATATGAGAAAAATGTGGAAAGTAAAGAAAATCTGTGTAAATTGAATTAGAGTTCAGATCAGTTATAATAAGACTGTGAGTGTTATGTGTGTGACCTTAGCTTACAGAAATGAGCAGATTTAACAATGATTCTAGAAAAAGGATGAAATAAACAAATCATTATCTTTCACAAATATCAACTCATAACATTAGTGCAAATCAAGATCTTTGAATATGTAGGGGAAAGGTGCATTTTAATAAATATTGCTCTGAGATTATCTTAGTAGGCATGTCTGTTGATTGACAACTAAACAACAAGTATATCATGTAGTATATGGCCTTGTTTCACCATACCTGAAATAAAACAAAATATAGGGCATTGAATTTGTTCAAACACAAGAAAATAAAAAAGAAAAAAAATGCATCATTTCAAAAGAAATCGCCTGTAATTGAAAGCTGATCTTTGTTCTCTGATCTTTCTCCTGCTACATCCTCGAAAGGGGACCTTGCTAATCTTTCCAGCTCCAGGATAATTTGTCCTTAGTTTCAATCCAAACATCAAACAAAGGACAGCAAATTCAACTGGTCAGCAAGGCTACCCAGACATTTACTGTAGTGCTGGCAAAGCTGAGAGTAAATTGTCAAATGAGCAAGAGAAGGAGAACTTCATTACCTCTTGTTTTCAATAGAAAAACAAAAGTCCTTGATTTGAATGATGGTGGCCAGACACATCAAAAAAAGTCCTCAGTGTGAGGTTGTATCTCATTGATTGTAGTTTTGATTTGCACTTCCTTAGTAGCTAGTGAAGTTGAGCATCTTTCACATTTCTGTTGGCCATTTGTATATCTTCTTGAAGAAGTGTCTGTTTGATCCTCTTGTAACCATAGTTAGTTGATTTTTTTTATGGGAGAGAGAGCAAAGTCAGACATTATTGAGCATATTCAGGTGGGAAGCAGAGACCTATTTATTTGCTTTACCAGGAAGCTACAGCTTCGTACCCCAGTAAATCAAAGCATTGTCCCTCTAAGAGGGTTAAGACCTCTCCCTTCCTCACTGCATACTGGATTGTATGTGTGAGAGGGAGAAGCAAGGGAAGACAAGGATATGTGCAATAAAGTGAAAATGGCACAGTGGGAGGCCTGTCAGTCTAACCCTAGAAAAGAATCAATGGCTAAAGGGGTAAACCCTAATGCAAAACTGTGAAATCTTGGGAAATAAATTGCTTATTTTGATAAAGGTTCTGCTTAAAACCCAGGAGAACAAAGCTCTCTATCTCTCTTTCTCAGTGACTTGCACACACCTGTGTGCTCTCCTGTCCTCTCCTGCTTGGGAGAATGACACCAGGTGGGCCTAGTTGCCATCTGGGGCCCTCCAGGCTGACTGTGCAGATACCCAAGGACTATGAAGTGGGAACCCTGAGTACTGGCTTGTCATTTTTTACCTTGCTGAAGACACAGAGGGACTTTTTCCATGACAGAACAGAGGTAGATGAGACATCCAAAGGCAGCCATCACAAATAAACCATCTTGCCACATCCACACCACAATCTCCTGTGCATGGATCCTTGCAATCACAATCCTCTGGAAGAGCCTGTTTTCCACCAGTAATACTCTGCCCATTTTTAATTGGATTATTGGTTTGGTGTTAATTTGTATAAGTTCTTTATATATTTTGGATACTAACCTTTTGTCAGAATTGTTGTTTGCAAATATCTTCTCCTACTCAGTTGGCTTCCTTTTGGTTTTGTTGACAGTTGCTTTTGCAGTTCAGATCTTTTTAGTTTAATATGGTCTTATTCATTTATTTTTGCCTTACTTCCCCTTGCCTTTAGGGTCAAACTCATAAAATCTGTAACACCAAGCTCCATATGTTTAATATCTATGTTTTCTTCTGTGTAATTTATTTTTTCCTATCTTATATTTAGGTCTTTGATCCATTTGAGTTAGTATTTGTATATGGGGACAAACTACCTCAGACCAGTTAGAATAGCTATTATCAACAGGATAAATAATGTGTTGGAGAGGTTGTGGAGAAAAAGGAGCCTTAATTCACTGCTGGTATGAAAGTAAACTGGTACAACCACTATGGGGAAAAAAAAATAAAAAGAATAGAGTTCCGACCCAGCAAACCCTTTTTTGTGTATCAATAAAAGAAAATTGAAAACATTCATTTCCAAAGATGTATGTACCCCTATGTTCATTGCATTATTCATGGTTGCCAAGACATAGAAATAACCAAAGTGACTTCCATAGGTGATTGCATAAAGAAGATCTGGTACATATGTACAATGGAATACTACTCTGCCATAAAAAAGATGAAATAGTGCCATTTGCTACAACATGGATGGACTTTGAAATTATCATATTAAGTGAAGTAATTCAGACAGAAAAAGTTAAGAACCATATGATTTCACTAATATATGGGATATAAAGCAACAAATGAACAAACAAACAAACAAAAATATGACACATGTAACAGTGGTTACTAAAGGGAAAGAGAGGGAATAAAGGGTAAAATGGAGTCAAACATTTGATGATCTTACTTTGGGTGGTGGGAACACAATGCAATGTACAGGTAAGTTATAGAAATGTACACTTAAAACCCACATAACCTTATCATCCAATATTACCCCCCAATAAATTTAATGAAGAGAAAAAAAGTTCCCCTTTTACCAAAAACAAGGTTGATTAAGCAATTTTAAATAACTTATTTTACTTGAAAGTTGAACATTTGAGCTTGTAAATTATTTTTTCAACCCCCCTCCCAACTACATTCTTTGTTGAGTTTTTAAAATAAATCACAAAATCTAAAATGTATATATTCAGCAATAAAATTCAATATGAATTAGCTTCTTCTACTTAAAAACTATGATCTTAAAAATTAATTGACTTTGTGGATGATGTATTGAAATGTAGAAATTACATTTTTCAAGATGGTTCAATATTTTATAGGTGATTAAAAAGACTCCAGACTGTCAACCTATAGCTGGAAGGTTGGGGAGGGTTGCGAGGGGGTGGGGGGAGTTAAGAGATCAACTGAATGACTTGCATGCATGCATATGAGCATAATCAATAGACACAAGACACTGGGGGGTAGGGGAAGAGGGGGGAAGGTCAAAGGGAAAAAAATAGAGACCTATCTATTACTCGTTGTAATACTTTAAGCAATAAAACAAAATAAATAAAAAAATAAAAAATAAAGACTCCACACCAATTTTTATAGTATTTTGCTATTTTAAAAATTATTTTTAAAAATATTCTCTAATAATGATGCTATCTATAATAATAAAAACAAAATATGCTAATTAGACCAGACAGCCAAACGACCTTCCAAACATCCTTTGGATGACCTTCTGGATGAAGCCAGGCTTCAAGGGCTGAGCTCCTTGCACAAATTTCATGCATCAGGCCTCTAGTGCTTATATAAAACTAGAGGCTCAGTGCACAAAAATTTGTGCACTCAGCAGGGGTCCCTCAGCCCAGCCTGTGCCCTCTCGCAGTCTGGGACCCCTTGAGAGATGTCCATCTGCTGGCTTAGGCCTGCTCCCCAGGGGATTGGGCCTAACATGGCAGACAGACATCCCTCTGGCATCCCATGAGCCCTCAAAGGATGTCCACTTGCCAGTGGTGGCAGACCTAAGCTGCAGTCAGACATCCTTAGTGCTGCTGAGGAAGCAGGAGAGGCTCCCACCACCACCACTGTATTGGCAACCATCAGCCAGGCTTGTGGCTGAACAGAACTTCCCCTGTGGAAGTGCACTGACCACCAGGGGGCAGCTTCTGCATTGAGCGTCTGCCCCCTGGTGGTCAGTGTGTATCATAGTGACCAGTCATTCCCAGTGGTTCTGCTGTTAGGGTCAATTTGCATATTATCCTTTTATTATGTAGGATTAGCTATGTGATTGGGCCATGTATAGAAAGTTCAAGAAATAACTAGGATATCATACAAGACAATATTTTAAAAATTATCTGTTTTTACTACATTTATTACACTGCCAGTTTGAAAATAGAAAAATCTATTTCACATAATTTTTTCTTGGTAATTATTTTTTCTTTTGGGGAATTTCCTTTTTGAGTCTATATAAAAAAAATACAGTTCAAAGCATCTATAGGTAATACCAGAAAGATAAAATAGTAATGTTTTCTTATTACATTATTATCTATTAAGTGAAAGATTATCATTTCCTAGAGTCTATTTTATATTTGGGGGTTTAGATATTGGAACCTATTTTATATCTTATACATTCCAACATTTATTATGCAAGAAAAATATTATAGGTCAATTTATGAATGAAAGTAAATACATGCTCTTGAAGGAATTTTCAGCATATCTACACTGAATGATACTTTAAACCTCAGGTCAAAAAAAATCTGTACTTGAATAAACTTTATTTCTTCCAGGTGTTAAATTTGTATTTAAAATTAGGGTCTTTATCTGAAAAAAAAAATCGTAAAATATGTGCTTGAATGTTTTAAAAGATGTTGCTTGTTGAATGCTGGGGTGAGTTTTCTTGACAGGTGTTATACATCTGTCTCAAACAATAACTTTTCTCTTCATTAAAGCTTATCTTTTGGAAAATGCTTTGATGTTGTAATGCTCATTTTAGCTTTCTTCTGAGATTTGACAATATGTCTACTAGTTGTCTTTCCATTTACAGATCTGCCATCATGTTACTTATCACATTAATTGAACATGATCTGTAACAATTTACTTGATGAACCATCTGTAATTTTCTCATCATTGGCTACCAGTGTAAGGAAATTGTAAATGTCAGATAGAGTCACTACTGAAGGGTTATTCATTATGGGAAGGCTTCAAACCATTGGGAGTAGGATGTCAGTACATTGTTAAAAGATTTCCCCTACTGCATCAGCTGGTTTGGCTCAGTGGATAGAGCATTGGCCTATAGACTGTAAGGTCCTGGGTTTGATTCTGGTCAAGGGCATAAGTCTGGGTTGCAAATTAGTTACCCAGTAGGGGCTTGCAGGAGGCAGCCAATCAATGACTCTCATATTAGTAGTTCTATCTCTTTCTCCCTCTCCCTTCTGCTCTGAAATTAATAAAAATATACTTAAAATAAATTATTTCCTCTACTATGGAGTTATTTGAAGTATTGAGAAGTAATAAACCAAGTGATTTGAAGTAATCAGAAAAAAATTTTTCTAAGAAATAATCACATTTCTCACTATATTTTTTCTAATTAGATTTTGTTTAATGATCTTTTTTATTTTCCATTTTACTTTGTCATATTTGAAAAGAAGTCATTTATCTTATGGCACCACCCTGGTTTGAGTATTGGGATATTGTGCTAGAAAAAGCAAGACAAAGCCAAAATGAACATATTGATTCTCCCTGACTTTATATTGTCTTAAAGGTTGGTAAGTGATCATATCAAGAACTTTATAATTTAACTAAAGACCCAGTGCACGAAATTCATACACTGGGGGAGAGGGTTCCTCAGCCCAACCTGCCCCCTCTCACATATTGGGAGCCCTCAAGGGGTGTCCTACTGACACCTTAGGCCCGCTCCCTGGTCACCTTGGGGAGCAGGCCTGAGCTGCAGTCTGGCCTCCATTTGTGGGAGGCGACCAGCCTAATCAGGGGAAGCCACCAGCCCCATCACCCCCGCTGTTGCGGCCACTGCCAGTCACTGCAGCCACCAAGGTGTTTTCATCAACATGGACTCCAGTCCCTTCACCATGAAAAAATAACAACTTTCTTTAGGCATTTTCAAGATGTGTCTTTCATAGGATATGACCTTTCTTTCTTTCTTTCTTTCTTTCTTTCTTTCTTTCTTTCTTTCTTTCTTTCTTTCTTTCTTTCTTTCTTTCTTCTTTCTTTCTTTCTTTCTTTCTTTCTTTCTTTCTTTCTTTCTTTCTTTCTTTCTTTCTTTCTTTCTTTCTTTCTTTCTTGCTTTCTTATCCTCACCTGAGGATATGTTGCCATTGAGTTTTAGAGAATGTGGAAGAAAAGGGAAAAACAGAGAAACATCAAAGTGAGAGGAACACTTTGATTGGTTGCCTCCTGCATGAGCCCTGACCTGGGCCCCAGCAAGGGAGGAGCCTGCAACCTAGTACATGCCCTTGGTCAGAATTGAACTTAGACCCTGCAGTCAGCAGGCTGAGGCATTATGCACTGAGTCAAACTAGCTAGGGCAGCATATGACATTTCTTATCCCTCCAGCAGTAGACCTTCATTTGTTTTCTCTAGGAGTGTGGTGGAAAAGCCCTAGATCACCTTTTTGGATTCTTATTACCCAAGTTACTAAGAATATTATCAGTGGCATACAGGGAGCTTAGCCAATGAGTGGTCAGAAAAGGTGTTTCCTCTGTAGTTCACTCTGATCAATGGCTCCACACCTGCCCTTCCAATCCCAGCTCCACCCCTGCCCAGGCCTGTAACCTCTGTCCAAGGCTATAGGCCTCAGCAGGGGGCCCCTCCAATCCCTGGCTTCACAGAGCCCAGGCCTCTGCGATCACCAGCTCTGATCCTGCCTCCTGCCATCGCTGGCTCTGCCCTTGCCCCACTGGGAGCCTCTGGCCAAGGCTGCAAGCCTGGGCAGGGGACCCCCAGGCCCTTCTCTGCTGGCTCCACCATTGTCCAGACCCTTCTGATTACACGCTCTGCCCCTGCCCCTCAGATCACTGCCTCTGAGGAGCCCAGGCCTCTGCGATCTCCAGCCTTGCCCCTGCCCAGGCGTGAGCCCTCTGGCCCAGGCCTTATGCCTGTGTAGGGCACCCTCATACCCCTCCAATCACCGGCTCTGCCCCTCGAGCCCCCTGCATCCTCTGCCACCTGCCTGGCTAACAGGCCTGCCCACATCAGTGGCGGGGCTGAGCCTGCCTGGGCACTGCCATCTTGTGGCTTTGGGGGTGGCCATCTTTGTGACAAAGTGACACCTAATTTGAATATTACTCTTTTATTAGATAGGACTAGTGGCCCGATGCATGAAATTCATGCATGGAGTGGTAGTGGGGAGTGGGACTGGTGTCCCTCAGCCCAACCTGCACCCTTTCCAATCTGGGACCCCTTGAGGGATGTCTGACTGCTCGTTTAGGCCAGATTCTATGCCTAAAGGGGCAGTCGGACATCCCTTTCACCATCCAGGACTGCTGGATCCCGACCTCTCACCTGCCGATTGCCCATAACCACTCCCCTGTCAGCCTGATGAATGCCTAACTGCTTCTGTGGTGGCCTGATTGCCCTTAAATGCCCTCCCCCTGCCAGGATGGTCACCCCCAACTGTCCTCCCCTGCAGGCCTGGGTCCCTCCCATCTGGCCTCCCTTGCAGCCCATCTTGTGGTGGCCATCTTTGACCACAAGGGGGAAGCCATCTTATGATGGTCAATTTGCATATTACTCTTTTATTAGATAGGATGTGGCTAAGGGCGCTGCCATCTTGTGGTTATGTGGGTGGCCATCTTTGTGATGGTGTGACACCTAATTTGCATATTACTCTTTTATTAGAAGGATGACAGATAGAAATTTGTACTTCCAAATTTAATGAATGTATTTTTTAGAGAGGAAGAGAGATGAATAGAGAAACATTGATGAGAGAGAAGCATCGATCAGCTGCCTCCTGCACAACCCCTACTGGGGATGTGCCCACAACCAAGGTACATGCACTTGACTGGAATCGAACCTGGGACCCTTCAGTCCACAGGCTGACACTCTATCCAGTGAGCCAAACCAGCTAGGGCATGAATGTGTTTTTATTCACTATTCATAATAGAATTGAATTGTATTGTTCTAAAGTTTTATAATTTAGAAAAAACTCTTCTCATATTATCCCACTTGATTTATACCACAATCACTCACCTGTCATCTTACTCTAAGTTCTGTTAATGTGCCAAAGGGGGGGGGGGGAAACTTGAGAAAAAATAATATTTTCCTCCTGTGTCTCTCACACGCACACTTTCGCCTCTCATCTTTAAATGTGTCTGATTTTGCTTTGTGATAATTCTCAGCATTGAATAGTTACCTGGAACATAGATGTGCATTGACCTGATTAGGTAAGGAGTGAGATAAATTAGGTAAGGATTGTGAATTTCTGTATTAGCTAACGGGAGAGATGTTGGATGTTGACTGTAGAAATCAAGCCAGCGTCTAGCACACATTTAACTGAAGCACTCTTGTGATAATCTCTCAGGAAGGAGAGCCAAATGGTTGGCAGCTGGAGGGGAGTTGAAGGCTAGCAAACCATATCTTCTGGCAAAGACCAGAGGATGTGAATGAAGCATATGAGAAATCTATATCTTTATTTTTCTTTAATCCTCACTCAAGGATATTTTTCCATTGATTTTAGAGAGTATGGAAGAGAGAAGAAAAGACAGAGAGAAATATCAGTGTGATACAAACACATAGATTTGTTGTGTCCTGCACAAGCCCTGACCAGGGCCTGCAACCAAGGTAGGTACCCTTGACTGGAATCAAACCCAAGGCCCTTTGGACTGCTGGCTGACACTTATCCTCTGAGCCAAACTGGTTAGGATGAAATCTATATCTTCTTAATTGCCAGTACAGATCCCAAACTAGAGTATTATTAGCATCTTCAGTTTGGGCAGGTGGGGATAGTATAGTTATAATAACACTAGATGCCCGGTGCACAAAAATTAGTGCTCTCAGGGGGATCCCTCAGCCTGGTCTATGCCCTCTCACAGTCTGGGACCCCTTGGGGGATGTCCACCTGCTGGCATGCCTGGCTAGCCTGGGTGAGGGGCAGAGGGCTGTTTCAAGTGCCCACAGCCCCTTCAGGGTTCCTGTTCCTACTGGAGTGCCTGGCCAGCTTGGGTGAGGGGGAGAAGGCCTGCCCACAGCCCTTTCAAGGTTCGGATCCCTACTGGGGTGCCTGGCTGGAAACAGGTATCTGGGATTTATTCAACTTCTATAATTGAAACTTTGTTGTCTTGGTCCCCTGCTCAAAGCCTGGGTTGTCCCTGGCAACCCAAGGTCCCAGCCCTGCAGGTATCTGAGGTTTGTTTATCTTCTGTAATTGAAACTTTGTAGCTTTGAGTAGAGCTCAGGGCCTGCAGGGCCCTGGCTTCCTCCATTGCCTGGGGCAACTCCAGCTCTGTGGCCACTGCCATCTTAGTTGAGTTAATTTGCATATTTGCTCCTGATTGGTTGGTGGGCATGGCTTGTGGGCATGGCTTATGGATGTGGCTGTGGGCATAATGGAGTGAGGGTCAATTTGCATATTACTCTTTTATTAGATTAGATTAATTAGGACTATCTAGGACATTAAGTAAATTTTTTTCTTTTTTTTTTGTGAGGGTTATAACTGATTTATTTTCTTTTTTTTGTTTTGTTTTCTTTTGTTTTTCTTTTTTTTTACATTTTTTAAAATTACATAAAGCTTTACAAAGATTAGTACATATATCTCTTTTTCCCCCTGCCCTTCCCCCAGCCTCCCCTACCCCCCAGTGTTTTGTGTCCATTGGTTATGCTTAAATGCTCACACAAAAGTCCCTTGGCTGATCTGTTACCCCCCCCCCAATGTCCCTGTCCTTGTTGCTGTAATTTGACAGTCTGTTTGATGTTGCTCTGCCTCTGAATCTATTTTTGTTCACCAGTTTATAAT
>PVJC01010484.1:0-43607 GCA_004026665.1 Murina feae
CTGCCCTGTGTTCCCCATCCTTTCTAGAACCCAGTTGCTTCCAAGGCAGCTGGCTCATTGCAGATGGGGAATATTTTGTTCTTTTCCTCCCGAACCCAGGGCTCAGCTGGGCCAAGTGTGAAGTCATGAAGCTGACTGGGATGGGAGACTCGGTCTGGGACGAGGATCCTGGCTAGAGCAGGTCTTGGCATTTGTGTGCAGCTTTTATTTCCCCCTGCTTTCTAAAAACTGCATTCGTTCTCCCAACTGCCCGTGCGGTAGGAGTGCTGCCTCTGTTCTAGCTGGGAAGGTCAGACAGGACGAGGACATCACTGCAGCCACGCAGCCAGGTTGAGCATCCACCCTGCGTAGAAGTGGGGGTCCCGTCTGCCCCGTCATACGTTAGGGGGTGGGGTGAGGTGGGCACACAGGCCACTCACCCCCTCGCCTGTGAGTTAGCTCCATGGCCCAGGGACCAGGTGTTTCGGGAGGGGTGGGTGGGGACACACACTGAAAACTTCTTTGCACCACACAAAGGCTGTGCCCGAGGGTCCCCAGGGTGCTCGTTGCAGCTGGTTCCCTGCTCGGGTTCGGACAGTCTCAGTCTCCTGCGTGGACTCACGCTCCTGTGTCTGTGAGGCTGACCTTGGTGCCACCGCCTGCACCCCCACAGGCTTTCTGCGTACCAGGGTCTGATGCTCTCAGCCTCACACCAGAAGCTTCACCGTCCCATTTCGCAGAGGAGGAGGCTGAGGCTCAGGGTGAAGTAATTCGGTCACAGGTCTAGTAAGTGGCTGAGCTACACCCCTCGGCCAGCCTCCTCCTCCCGGGGAGCAGGACGGTCGGGTCTCGGGCTGACCCCGCCCTCTGCCCGCAGATCTACATGCACCTGCGCTGCTACAGCTGCCCCAACGAGCAGCGCTACATCGTGCGCATCCTCTTCATCGTGCCCATCTACGCCTTCGACTCCTGGCTCAGCCTCCTCTTCTTCACCAACGACCAGTACTACGTGTACTTCGGCACCGTGCGCGACTGCTACGAGGGTGAGTTTGTGGCGGGCATCAGGGGGGGCCGGCCGTGGGCAGCACACCCCTCCTGCCTGGCGTCTGGGAGCCACGGGTTCCTATCCTGGTTTCCCCTCACGGGGCCACCCCTCGCTTCTTTACCCACCAGGTGGGTAGCACAGGTGACAGGTGACAGCACACGTGTGGCCAGGCTCACCTTCAGATGCCCTTTGTGATGGGGTTCCCAGAGCAGCATCACAGACACCTGGAAGCAGGGACTCCCCCCCCCCCCCGCCGTGTCCCCTTTCTCAGCTCTGGTGTCTCAGATGGGGTGCACAGGCAGCGAATGAGCGATCCGTCTGCAGATAGAAGCTCCAGGGGCAGATGGGTTGGGGTTTGTCCAGGGGTCTGTGGTGCAGTGCGGGGCCTCCCTCCCCATGTGCCTTAAGTCTGAGGCTTTGTCCCTGGAGGAGCTCTACTGTGCCACCCAAGAAGGTGGCTCACTGCCCGTTGGGGGCCCCTGCTCTTGCATGTGACGTGGGAGCATCACCAGCTCTGGCACGGAGCTCCAGGCTCAGGCCAGGCCCCGACCGCCAGCCCCCCAGGAGTCTGTGCCACCTGCACAGTCGGCACAGGGCACGCAGCCTCCCTCACCGGGGCCCAGTGGCCCTGGCCCGAGGCCTGGAGAATGAGCTGGTGCCTGTCAGAGGGACGGCGAGGAGGAGAGGCCATTCTGGGCCGAGAGAAGAGCTAAATTGAGGGGAGGGAGGAATCCCCGTGTGCCAGCCAGGGTCGGGTGACTGCGGGGGGCGGGGGGGATGGAGGAGGAATTGCACCGGAGGCAGGGACAGGGCCATAGCCTTGAAGGCCACACAGAAATTTAGATCTTCTTTCTTACTGTTGATGCATAAAAACATGACGCGAAATTGCAGGCTGCAAAGCTCTCTACGTGGGCTGTGGGTGGCGGAGGAACCCAGGCCCCAGGACGGGTCACAGGCCAGCAGCTTGGGGAGGAGGGGTCCTGGGATTCAGTATCCCTTCTGATGCTCGCCCCCCTCACGGTCGTGTGTCCCCATCTCCTGTACCTGCGCTGCTGGTTCCTGGTCAGGTGACCAGGTGTGGTTCTCCCTGTGCTGTGACCAGGCTGCCTGTCAGCTTCCCGGGTCCCTGTCCCTGGGCTTCATGCTCGTCCCCCGAGAAACTGGAGTCTGTTTCTGCCCCGTTTTGAGCCCGTGTGTCCCTGAGCACTCACGGGGCACAGGACATACCTTTGGATTTGGTGAGGAAATTCAGGTGCCTAACACCCCACCCCACCTGCCCCTTCAGCCACACTGGCCTCCTTTCTGGCCTGGCACATCGGTGTTTGCCCAGTGCCCGCAAAGCTCTTCTCCACCGGTTCCTCCTCCTCCTCCATGTGGACCACGTGTCCCCTCAGAGGCGCCACTCCCAGACCCTGTCCGCAGCCCCGCGATCTGCAGCGAAGTGCCCCTTCTTGAGGGCAGTGCCAACAGAGCTGGGCACATGGTAGGTGCTCGAATGACTAAGGGACTTGGTGAAACACCTGCTCTGTGCCTTGTGTTCATCATGTGCAGCCTCACGAAAATCCCTGCGGGTGCCCCTGCCAGCCCTGCCCTGCCAGGCAACGCTGCTGAGGCAGGTGGGGTTCTAGTGCCCGATGTTCCTGGAAGCAGCAGAGCCCAGTGAAACCTCTAGTACCTGGGAGCCACAAAGGCTGGGCTTGGAGGTGAGGCCAAGCATCCTTTCCATTCACCTGCCAGCCTCGCATGGCGCAGCCTCTGCTTCTTGTTCGTTCAGAATAAAAAAGCTCTGCCCTGCCAAGGGAGCCTCTCCTGTGTGGCTGGGCGGCAGGCCCTGCAGAATGGCTGCATGGCAGAAGGGGGCACAGTCCTCACGCCCAGCCCCAGAGGTGGCAGCAGATGGTTGGCAGCTCCTCCCACTCCAGAAGCCTCTTTGTTTGGGCCCTGCCTGTCCAGACCTTCCTCCCCGCTGCAGAGAGGTCCTCCAGGAAGTCTGCGTCTCCTAGCAACGCTATTGTCCCCGGGCCCCTCCCAGGCCTTTTACCAACAGGGCCGCAGCCACCAGAGTCCACAAGCTCGGTGTCCGCGCGGGTGCGTGGCCCTCGCCGTGCCCTTCCCCACACCTCTGCTCCGTGTCTGGGACCCTCTCCCGCAGCTTTTGTATCTGCGAGTGCTGCAGCTCCACAGGCCCTGCCCCAGCAGGCTTGGGGTGGCGTGTCCCTTACGGTTCAGAAAGAGGCCCCCCTGCATCCCCCTCCCTCCCAGCCTCCTGAGACGGGGAGGGGGCAGGGGCGGACGGACTGGGCCGAGGAGCTCCTCCTTCAGAGTAGCCAGGCCTCTGCTGGCCATTAGGTGACATTTGCTTTTCTTTTTAACAGAATTAAAACAACTAACATTTCACTTTTGTTAAAGTCATACGTGCGTATGGATGAAGCAAGCTGCCCCAAGTCCTCTGACTCCCAAGTTCACTGCACTTGCAACTCTTTTTTTATTTTTATTTTTATTTTTATTTTTAAATCGGGATGATCATCTGACCAACGGAGCTACCCAGCCAGGGCCACTTTCAACTCGAAACGTTTTCCCCCTCGAATAACGTAGAACTGTGTGTAGACTGTTGTTCTGGATTTCTCGGCTTCGTGTTAAGTAGCAGACGCCTTCCTCTGGGAGGCTCGTGACACACCCGCACCCTTCCGCTCCTTCATCTTTCTAAGGCGACACGTGTTTCTCAGCGTGTGTGCCTTACTCCGTGTCTGTAAACACTGCGAAGCTGAGCCTGCTGGTCCTCGAGGTGACGTTTCCTTGTGCGGCTGCTTTTCCTCTGCTTGCCCCTCACCCTGCTGTTCGGTTTACTCTGTTTTCTACGTCTCTGTCCTCAGTTTGTGCCCGAACGCGTCACTGAATTAGAAGCATGCTTCTCTAAAGGGAGCCACGTTTCTCTTCGCTCTGGGTTTTCCTCGGTGCTGACCCTCCTGACGCCCTGCCTCCTGCTCTGGGCTGGGGCTGGCCTCCTCCTGCTCGGCTGCCGCCCTGGGTCTTCCCTCCCACCGTCCTGGGAGCCCTGCTCACTGCTCCCGTGCTGACCACCTGTCCCCTGGGGCCATTTTTCCTTGTTGGTGATTCGCTCTCTCCTTCTGGTTAGAGCCCGGCTCCCAGGAGCTTCCTGAGGAAAGGGTGCATGGGAGTTCTGTTTTTTGAAATCTGAAAATTGTCTACAAACATGTATTATATTCTGTTTGGTTAGTTGTCAATGGGAGTACAATTCTAAGTTGGAAATTACCCTCCCTCTGAATTTTGAATGCGTGTTACTCAGTCTTTTAGCTTCCAACATTGTTTTCAGAAAGTCTGCTGGATTCTGATTCTTTTTTAAAAAATTGACTTGAGAGAGAGAGAGAGGAGAAAGAAAGGAGAGAAACATCCCTTTGTTGTTTCATTTATGCATTCATTGGTTAACTCATTGGTTAATTCATTGGTTAACTCATTGGTTAACTCATTGGTTAACTCATTGGTTAATTCATTGGTTAATTGCTTTTATGTGCTGTGACCAGGGATGAACCCACAGCCTTGGCACAGTGGTGTGACACTCTAACCAAACCACAGGCCAGGGCTGGGTTCTGGTTCTTAATGTCTGTATGTGACCTACTCCCCCCGGCTTTGCCCCCAGCGTTCTGAACTCTCAAAAGAGCCTTCACGGTGGGAGCCCGCCTCCGAGCTCTGAGAAATGCTCCTGCATTTCCTTTGCTAACCCCCTCCCGCCTTAGTTTATCCCTCCTTTCCGGAACTCTTGTTGGTAGGATGGTGCACTTCTGGATTGACGTTCGAGTTTTCTTTACAGTTCCTTTTGTTCTATTTCCCAGGAGCTTTTACATTTTATTTTAAATATTTACCTTTGAGCTTTTCTACGGAAGGTTTTGTTTTTCCTGTCCTGTTTTATAGTCCCTTGTGCTCGGTGTGGGAGAGCGCATCTCCCCTTCCCAGGACGCCAGGCGCAGTCTTCTTCTGTTTCCTGCTTTATCTTGGTCTCCTCACTTCCCTGTTTGTCTGTCTTGGCCTTTGACCTTTGTGTTGGAAGCTCTCCTCAAGTGTCGGTGCCCTTGGCTGTTCGTATTGAAGAATGCGGCCTACACTGCCGGCCTCCCAGTTGGGTGACAGGACACAGCTTTCCTGCGCCATTTTTGACGCAGTGGTGGGGACAGGCACTAGCTGAAGATGTTTTAATTCTGGGCCTGTTTCCTGAGATAGTGTCCTCTGGGTGGTGAAAGCTGGGCGCGCTGAGTTCAGGGCGCAGTTGGGGGGAGGGACCTGGACACCTCGCCCATCGCATTCATCCTTCGTCTGTTTTCTGCAAGTGTCCTCCTTGCTGCCCTGGGCTGAGCCGGTTCTCTGAGGAAGGTGCGGTCCCACCTGCCGGGAAAGTGAAAGCTGCGCCAGACTTGCCATCTGCACCTTCACCCGCAGTCCTGGGCCCTCCCGTCAGTGACCACGCTGACCACGCTGCACCTTAGGGCTTTTGTCAGCGTTGCTTGTCGGCTGCCTCTGGTGCCATCTCCTTGTCCTTGAAGGCTTGTACTTTTCCACCGATTCATTCTCATCTTAGTGGCATTCTGGAGATAAACGGCTGAACTGGCTGGTAATATTGCCATTTTCCAAGGAGAGGGCCAAGTCTCAGAGAAGCAAATGGCTAGCCCAGGGCCCCTCTGACGAGCATCTGCCATCTGATGAGGGCTGTAACTCACACCACAGTTCACACGGCTGCCAGGCAGGAGTAGTGGGGAACCAGCCCCTCCCCTGCATTTAGTGTTTGATTGTGGTCAGAGTGGGAGGTAGCTCCTAGAGACTGAGGGGCTGGAGAGCTGGTTGAGGGGTGCAGGAGGCCAGGGTGCAGAGGAGAGGGCTTTCCCGTTGCTTATGCAGCACTGTTTTCCCAGTAACGTGGGTGTGGCCACCTATTTTACCACCCATTTTTCATTGCACTTAGCTCATTCTCACCTCCCAGGTACCCGGAGGAGTTCATGTTATCATCTCCATTTTACAACTGTGGAAGGAATTTGAGAGGCGAAGAAACTGGCCCAGGATATCCCAGAGGCTGGGCTCTCCTGAGTTCCCAGGCCCGGGGTTGCCCTGTGCCAGGCTCAGCGAAAAGTACGAACCCCTGTCGGGAAGAGATTTTACAGGCCTGGATGAAACTATTAAAGAATGGCGCTTCATTCACCCAGTTTCAGATTTTGGACCAGGTTTGCCTCCTGGAACCTGGCCCCAAATGAAACATCTTGGTGGAGAGAGTGTAGCCAGAATGAACCCGGCCGAGGCCTCAGAAGGCCATGTGCTGCCAGGACTCGCAGGAGCTCAGCTGATCACGTGAAGAAAGGTTTGCAGAAGGAACCAGCAGAGGGCCTGAGAGAGAGGAACAGCCTTCTGGGTGGCAAAGGACAGAGATGGCATGGGGGGTGGGGGAGCGGCGGGGAGGGACCCCCTGGCAGCATCGGGCAGAGCCCCTCGCCATGGCTGTAGCGCATTGTGCCCATCGTTGTCCGAGGTGATGGTCAGTCCCTGAGGCCCCTTCACTGAGCAGAGAAGATCTCTGTCCCGAGTGGTCACACAGTTTCCCGGCTCATCCGTGAGCTGCCTGAAATACGATGCCCGCGTCTTTCCAGATACCAGGGTTTCTGTGCGGCAAGGACAGCGAGGCCCCAAGGCCGCTTTCGGTGCCGAGGGCGTGTGGAGGACTGAGCTGGCGATGGCCAGGTGCGCCCAGGGCCCAGAACGGGGGCCCAGGGAGTGTCTGGAGGAGACAGGTGCTGTGCTTACCTATAGTGGGGAGCTGATGAGGACGCCTGACCCGGGGGGGCTGCTGGCAGAGACTGCCGAGTGCACTTGTCAGGGACCCTGTCCGAGAAGCCTTGGGGCCTCAAGGCTGTGCTGTTGCAGTTGTCCCTGGAGGGGGGAGATGTGGGGGGAGGGGGCTGGGCGGAGAGCAGTCTTTTGGAGGACAGCTTCCTGTCCCGCTGCTCCTCCGGAGACACTGCAGGTGAGAGAAAGTCAGGCGTCTCAGGGTTGGAAAGGAGGGACCTGTAAAGTGTCAGCTGCTCAGGCCCCTTAATAATTAATGTCTGTTAAGTGGCTGCCGTGCCCTGGTTGTGGACTGTGTGGAAGGCAACCAGTTGATGTCTCCCTCCCTCCCTCCCTCCCTCCCTCCCTATCAAAAAATAAAGTGTGCCTAGCTCTGATTGCATGCTTCCATTAGCGGAGAGCTCACTACCTTGCCCTCTGAAGACTGCTCTTACACTGGGCAGAAGTCGTAAGATCCACCCCTGGGACTAAGCGGTCCTGTCTGACCGGGACAAGGTCGCTGGCACACAGTTGAGGAGAGTGCTTCCTGATGTCTTCCCTCCAGGCCTGAAGGACCCAGGACAGCCCTCATTTCATCTCCACCCTGCCCTGCTCTCCTGACTGTGCATTTCTCTCGGTGCCTAGGATGGAGCCCCAAGTTACGGCACCTCACTCTCCAGAGCAGGAGACTGAGACAGACAGACGTCATCCCTGTCCTCGTTCTGGACGCTCTCCTTCACACGGGAGGGCCTTGTCTGTGGGACCCCTGGTCATTTCTGTGTCCCCAGAGCCTCGCACAAAGGCTGTAGTGAGCATTTGGGGGCATAGAGTTACTCTGTTTCTCTGAGGCCTCCCAGGGGACCAGAACTGAAACCACGGTCAGAGGGAAGGCAGGTGACAAGGCCGCTGCCCGAGAACCTCACTGCTAGTCTGTTGTGCTTTTCTTATGCCCAGGACCAGCGTATCTTAGTGTTGGTTCCTGGGTGTGTTGACCTGTCCATTGTAAGCACCTTTGCTGGGCGCTGGGGTGGCTCTGTAACTTTCTGGTAAGGGACTGGCTTGTCCAGATGGTCCTGATGTGGGCTGGTTGGACCATCTGGAAAACATTCTGTCTTGCCTCCCTTCTCTGAGAACGCATTGTCAACTCACTCATGATTCTTTCACAGAAATCGTCACCAACTTGGTGTTACACAGGCTCGCTGGCCAGAGCACTGGGAAAAGGTCGAGAATCTTGAGCTGAGAGATGGATGAGATTTGACAGTTCTGACCAGCTGAGCACAGAGCTTGGCTGCACGCTGCCGTCTGTGGTACAGGAAAGGATGTGAGCTCAGGCGCCAGGCTCTTCTCCGTGGATGGCAGGAGGCCTGGCTTGCGAGAGTGGTTCCATGGGGAGGGGCTGATGAACTTCAGCCCCTGGGGGTTCCCTGGAGGGTTTTGTCTTTCGGGCCTGGAAGTCTGATCACCTTGGAGAAGTCTGTTCAGCATCCCGTGAGAGGGCGAACTGGAGCACAGGACTGAGTATGGGGTGGCTGCCTGCCCTGCTGCTCTGAGCCCCTGGAACCTGGGCCCCGCCCGTGCATTCATTTCTTCCGAGTTTACCGTGTGTATGTGCCGGGGCCTCAGGTAGTTGTTGGGGGTAGGCCTCCGTTTCTACCTGCGAGGACTTTACAGTCTGGAAAAAACGACAGGTCCGTGCTGTGGACTCTGCTCAGTGTGAACTCGACTCATCTAAGGCAGGTGCTGTGCTCACCCACCCGTCCTCCCAGCAGCCCCCAGAGGACTGAGAACACCTGCCTGAGGCCACACAGCTCCAAGGTAGAACCACGCCCACACCCAGGAGGCTGGCTCAGTGGTCATGGCTTTCCTGCCACTTCCTGCTGCTTGTACCGGATGTTTCAGGCAGGTGGGCAGAGAGCTCACCATGTGGGAAGTGAGCATGGCAACAGGACAGAGGAGGCCCCTGAGGCGAAGGCGGCATCTCAGCGGGTCCCTCTGGGAGTCCGAGGGACCAGAATATGTGGCCCCGGGAAGCGGGAGAGAGCGTGCACGTCCTGGGGACGCCACAGGTGGTTTTATGTGTAATCCTACTCACACGGCTGTGTAGACAACTCCCCCAGACAGCCCCGCGTAAAACAGCCATCTGCTTCAGCGCCGGTCAGGCATCAGGACGCACGTGGGCATGGCATGCCCTGCTCGTGGCAGCGGGGTCTCGGCTGGGGCGGATTCATCCGGAATCTGACTCACTCATGTGTCTGGCAGTGGGTGCTGGTGTCTGGTGGGCCCTCGGTTCCTCCCACATGGGGGTCCGCCTGGGCTTCCTGCATGGTGCCTGGGCCCAAGGGCAGGCATCTCGGAAAAGAACAGAGGAAAGAGGCTTCTGACCCAGTGTCAGATGTCACGCAGCATCGCCACTGCGCCACCCCGTCCACCATATGCAGCGGTTGTGTCAGTGTCAGAGGGTGTGGCCGTCTTTGGCAAATACCATCGACCACAATATGGCTGGATCCAGCCCGAGATGGAAGATGGACACGTCCATTCCGCGTGGCCTCGTGTGGTTTGGACACAGGGTATTAGCAGGCTGACGCCAGATTTGACTAGATGCCCCCTCCCGTGCCCAGAAGTAGTTCTTGTCGTTGAGTGATCAGTGGGGATGCCTGCCGTCAGCAGACATCCTGAGCTGCTCCTGTGCCGGGCCGGCAGCACACAGGGTCCCCAGCCCATCCCAGGATGCTGGCCCCTGAGGGAGGCAGGCAGGTAGCAGCCAACACTCAGCGCTGCTGGGTACTGCGCACTCATCCGAGCACTTTACATACTCACTTCAACCTCGCAGCCACCTGTGAAGGTAGGGACTCCCGTCCCCATTTAACAGATGAAGAAACTGAGGCTCACAGCTAACTCAGTGGCAGGCCCAGGCAGCAAACCCTCTGCTCTGTGTCTGCCGAGGGATGGTCCCAGCACGATGTGGTAGGTGCTACGGTTCATGTTCATAGAGAGTGCTCCCTGGGGCCTTCACCCCAGCTGGAGACGTGAGCCCTCCGTAGGTTAGAGCAGCTGTGAGTGGCAGAAAGCACCCAGATAGCTTCCTTTCCAAGTTGAAGACCACCGTTCGCTCCGACTGTGTCGCCAGCTTTCGTGTTGCGGTCTGCACAGCGTCTGCAGGTCGTCAGGGCTGTGGGTGAGAGCGCTGGCCTAGGGTGGCCAGAGACTGATAGGAGTGCGGAGGGAGGGGCACCCCAGGCAGTGGGCACAGCCAGTGCAAAAGCAAAGACCTGCTGAGCGAAAGGGGCGTCCAGCGTGGCTGGGAAGGAAGAGTGGGGGCTGGGCAGGGACCGTGTCATTGCTGGGGGACTTGTGCCTAGCCAGGGGCCTTGGTGCTGCAGGGGACGCAGGTCAGAGGAGAATGGGCCTCTTGGCCCCTGTTGCCCCTTGCCCTGGCCGTGCTTTGCTGGATGCCTCTCCTCGCTCCCTGCTCTTGGCCCCGACCCTCCGGCCCGTCCTTTGTGGTGTCCTCTGCCACACTCTCACTCCTGCGCTGCCGGTGCGGCCCTTTGCTCTGGCATCCCGCAGGCAGCAGCCTCCGCCTTGCTGACCCAGCAGACGTGTCTGACCAGCAGCCATCACAGCAATTGCTGTGTTTATAGCGTAGCGTTTACAACATGCTTCTCTGCCGGCGCAGTTGCTCTCGCAGATTCTGTCTCTCTGGGGCTGTCCAGCTGCATTCTGCCTCAGAGCGAGCTGACTCAGCTTCTCAGGACGTTTGTGCCTCTTCCCGCGCCTCTCGCAGGTGCTGCCGTCTCATTCTTGCTTAGAATGTCTCCTGAGAGCCCCCTGGAGAACGTTTTAGTGTTGTTTGTTGTAAATTTGTGGTCCATAACACAATAGAAAAGAGCATAGGGTGAATTATAAAGCCAGTACCTGGTGGAACCCCAGAGCGGGCACACTGCCAGCTCCCCCAGGTCCCCTCCGTGGCCACTCTCACCGCCCTTCCTCCCGTCTCCCCACACAGAACGGACTTCTGTGGTCACCACTTCCACGCTGGGCCGAGTGGCCGCGGTGTGTAGCATCCCTCAGCAGTGCGACTGGCCTCTGCCTGGTTTTGGTTAAAATGGAGTCTTCACGGTGCGGGTTCCCTGTCCCTCGGGGCTCCCTGTGACTGGTCTTTCACTTTGGTTGCTGCTCCGAGTTCTGTTGACCTGTCCTGGTGACGTGAGTGGTTACTGTGGACCCTCTTTCCCCAGCCTTGGTCATCTACAATTTCCTGAGCCTGTGCTATGAATACCTCGGGGGAGAAAGTTCCATCATGTCAGAGATCCGGGGGAAGCCCATCGAGTGAGTACACAGCTCCCTGCAGCCTGCATCCTGCTTCCCGGGCCTGCCTTTCTCTGGACAGGCAGCCCCTCTCCGCCTGTGGCCTTGACCTGCTGTGTCTCTCCTGACCTTCCCGAGCAAGGTCATTCATTGGGACTTTTGGAAGGCTCTCTCTCCTCTGTCTTCCCATCTTTTCCTGTTTCTTCCTCCCTCTCGTACTGTTTACATTCAGTGCTTCTCAGGTGCTTTGTTACCCCGAGGCCCCCGAGCAGCCTGCTCCCTCATGCTTTACCTGCTCAGGCTCAAAGCTACCTGGGCTCTGCCCCATCCCCACCCCACCCCACCCTGCTGTGCCCTGGCTTGTCTGAATGTGAGGGAGGGCGTCCCCCCAGCCCCACCTTCCCCGAGTCCTAGCTCTCTGCTCACCATCCTCTCTGTGGTCTCCTCCAGGTCCAGCTGTATGTATGGCACCTGCTGCCTCTGGGGAAAGACGTACTCCATTGGATTCCTGCGGTTCTGCAAGCAGGTGTGTGCCCCGCACGTGCCGGGTTGTGCCCTGGAGGAGCAGCCTCGGGGCTGTGCTGTCCCTCCTTGACAGGGTGGCAGAGGCCAGCTGGGCAGCCCCAACCGCAGGCTGCCCTGGCTCCACCTTGGAGTTCCCATTTCCTGCAACCCACTCCCCAAGCCCCAGCACCCACTCCCCACACAGTTAGGGATGCCCTGTGTTCACAGGGGTGCTCAGAGGGGCAGTGAGGCGTCCTGGGCACGAAGTGGTCTCAGACTCTTGCTCCTTTTGACCAGGAATCGGTGTGTGTGAGAATCGGAGGGTATGCATGGGGATTCTAGACTCTCCCCTTGAAAACTTCTCTTCAGCGGGGGCTAGAGGGAAGGAGGGTTTCTGCATTAAAGATACAAGACCAGCCCTGCTAGTGTGGCTCAGTGGTTGAGCATCGACCCATGAACCAAGAGGTCAGGGCACAGGCCCCTGTTGTGGGCTCTATCCCCAGTAGGTGGCGTGCAGGAGGCAGCGGAATCGATGTTTCTCAGTGTTTCTATTTCCCTATCCCTGTCCCTTCCTCTCTCTCTAAAATCAATAAAAACATATATTTAAAACAATATCCTCAGGTGAGGATTGAAAAAAAAAAGATACCTGAGGAACCAGGCGTGTGCAGCCTCTAGCCCCTCCCCCGTTTCCAGTTGGCAGCGGCAGGTTCCGTTTTCTTCGCTGCCCGCTGTGGTCTAGGATCGCTGGGCGGGGCAGTGTGGTGTTGTGGTGAAGTGCATGGGCCTGTGCCTCTGACCATCTGAGTTTGATTTCCAGCTTCTCCTCTGACAGTGACCTCGGGTCATTAACCTCTCTGAGCCTTAGTTCCTTCTGTCAAACGTGCGTAGTGTTACCCCAAGGGGTGGTTAAAGAACAGGTGAGGTGGTGGATACAGAGCATTCGCAAGGTGCTGGCACAGAGCCCACGTCTCTTGTTTGGGGAGGGAGAGTCCGGTGCCATGCCCAGCAGCGCGACCTCAACCGAGTCTCCCCTGGGGCTCCCCAGGGCCCGCCGACCCCTCCAGCGTCTCCAGAGTAACCCGAGGGAACATGAACCCACAGCCGGTCGCTGGCTCGCTGGAGGCCTGGCTTTTCTGTGGAGGGCCAGGCACGCATACCCACACAGCCTGCCTGGACTTGCGGTCTCCGGGTCAGCTCCCACCTCTTCCTTCCTTAAGTGTCTCTAAACCCCCACCCTCCCCAAGGGCCCGGCAGAGAAAGCGTTAAACTGTCCTGGGCCCTGGGTGGGGCCTCTCAGGGCCATTGTTTACCCTGAGCTGGGCGCCTGGGGCCTGTGACTCATGCCGTCTTTGATGATTATATTGTGTACAAAGTTTTGATCCCAGATCACTAGCTGCAGCCGCCTTGTTATAAATTATCCCCAGGCCTGTGGGCTGGCTGTTCCTGGCAGCGGCTGGGAGAGGTAGGAAAGGGGAGAGATCAGCAGCCCCGCCCCCCTCCCCCCAAGCTTTGTCCCAGGGCAGCGCCTCTTGCTGTGGCTTCAGGTCTCTGTGCCTCCGTTCCCTCTGCATCAGGCTGGGGCAGTGCTCACGTCTGGGGCTCCACAGGGACGTGGACATCAAGGGGCTGACCAGGCGCACCGGCCAGGCCGGCTCTTAGCTCGCTCGCTTGCTGGCTCACTCCATACGAGGGGCTGCTCCTCCTGTGGGCGTTGGTGTGGCCCCACCGCCTCTAGGTGGGTGGGGAGGCCGGGGCAGTTCTGTGGGGTGATAGCAGTATCACCCTCTAGCCCCGTCACACATGCCTCTCCTGGCGGCACCCCACAGCTCTGACCACTGGGATCCCTTGCAAACCTCACTCCGGTTCCCAGAACTTTGGGTTCAACAGGCCACGTCCTCCGCTCCAGGGTCCTTGCCCTGTTTGGAGCCACACTCGCTTAGCCTTTCCAACCGCTCCCACCTCCACGGAAGGCCCCGTGGCTTAGACTTATTTGGCTTCAACAAGAAGGTGATTCTAGTGATATTATGGGCGCCGTGGGTGCCCCGGGGTCTGCTGGGGCCTCGGGAGGAAACTGTGAAAGCCTGGGGAAGGGCTCACCCTGTGACAAGGGGCTGCTTACGCCCGTCCTCCAGAGGCTCAGTGGCCGCCGCTCGAGCTTTTGTCGCTGGCAGCTGGCAAGGCCAACATTCAAACTCGGGTGTCAAAACCAGACCTTTGCTTTGGGCTGCCTCCTGCTTCGTGCTCCTGTTAAGTCATCTCCATCTCCAGCAGGACCCCAGCTCAATATAAACCCCGGGCCCAGGCCCAGAGCCGGAGCAGGGAGCCAGACCCTGGGGGTGGGTGAGGGGCACGAGAGGAAGCCCTGGTCCAACCTGCTCCCCATGTGGCCCGTCCCTGGAGCAGGGCCCCGGCTTTGCTCCCCACTCCACCCACTTCCTTGGCCGCTTCACAGTGCTGCCCGTCCAGCACGAACCCGTGTCCTTGACCACTGAGCCTCCTGCCTCGGTATGAGCTGTCCCCTCTGCTTGTCCCCTTGTCTCACATTCCTGCTGCCCCTTCTCCAGGGACATCTCCTGTCTCCTCTTCTCCATTCCTCCATCCCTCGTCCTGCCTCCTCCACACCCGTGTTCTCACACAGCTGAGTCACACTGGCATCGTCTCACTCACTCCGCCTTCTCCAGACAGCAGTCCCCTCAGAGGACACTGGGCTCCCCCAGGCCTGGCATCCAGCAAGTCTGCCGGCCAGAGGAGGTGTTGTTACGTGGTCTATACCATCCTGATTCTCGGCTTCTCCCCCAGGCCACCCTCCAGTTCTGCGTGGTGAAGCCACTCATGGCTGTCAGCACTGTGGTCCTCCAGGCCTTCGGCAAGTACCGGGACGGTGACTTTGAGTAAGCAGTGGGTCCCGCACGGGGGCAGGGGAGTGTTGGTGCCAGGGTTGATATCCCTGCCCAGAGTCAAATGCCTGGCTTAGAGAAGGAGGCGGCCACAAACTGGGCACACGCACACCCTCAGGACCTCCTCTGAGTAGAGGCCAAGCATGTTCTCAGCCTTCCTCACGCCTCTGCACCCCTAAGCTTCAAGGCTGGGCCTGTCAGGGGCACTCGAGGAGCCCTCAGCACCTATCCCCTTTGCATACGGGGGTAGGGGGGTGCGCCTGGGGCAGAAGGAACAGTGACCATCCAGGCAGGCAGCAGGGCTGGAGCCCGAGAGGCCCGCCATGAGTCCTCGGGTGGAAAGCCTCGCCTGGTGACCTGCCCAGGCCTCTCACTGGGCGTGAGGGACAGTGGCCATGGCCGTGTGCTGGCATGCGCTTGGCAACACCACCTGGATGGTACACAGCAGCCCGCCAGGACAGGTGGGCAAACGGAGGCGCAGTGGGATGTAACTTGCTCACCTTGGAAAGAGCAGGCTGAGCTCCCGTCAATGCTGACACCCGCCATCTGACCATCGGCCGAGCCCTCATCCCAGACCAGACTGGCTCCACGCCTGTGTCATGTCCTCCACCAGGAGCGTGGGCACCAGAGTTGCGGGCAGGTGGCTAGACAGGACCCTGGCCCAGCCCGTGCTGCAGGCACTCAGACACTTGCCTCATGTTTTGGCCCCTTTAATCACCATGTGGCTCGTGGAACACTGCTTGGGGAGCATGGCTAGAGCCATTGGGATTGGCTAGGGGCAGGACAAAGGAGGGGGAGGCTCCTTGTCCCTCGGAGGGGTCTGTCCAAGCCAGGATGCTCCACTTTCCTGCAGCGTCGCCAGCGGCTACCTGTACGTGACCATCATCTACAACGTCTCGGTCAGCCTGGCCCTCTACGCTCTCTTCCTCTTCTACTTCGCCACCAGGGAGCTGCTCAGCCCCTACAGCCCCGTCCTCAAATTCTTCATGGTCAAGTCTGTTATCTTCCTCTCCTTCTGGCAGGGTGAGCCTCCGCCCAGCCCCGCATGGCGGCCCCGTCCCCTAAACCTGTCCCCTTCCTCCTGCCTGCCGTCCCCAGTGCCCTGGGGCCCAGGCCGTGGGGTTGTCCCTGGGATCCCAGCTGGAGCTCAAAGGGGCCTCCATCCACTGGGTGCCCACTCGGGCCAAAGTCTGGGCCCTTAGGGGCCTTAGGAAATAGGGCAGAGTTCAGTGAGGCTGATTCATGGGTGGGGAACCCGGGGGGCCCCCGCATAATCTGTGATGTCTCAGTGTTAGTGGCTGGAAAGGGTCTGGGGGCATGGGGTTTCCAAGTGGCCTCAGCCTGTGTTGGCAACGCAGCCCCACAGGAGCAACCAGGGCCCCTCCTTCCACCGCCCCGGGCATCATTGGAGGGGGGGGGGGCACTGCATGGAGGAGGAAGGGATGGGAAGGCAGTCCGGCCTGGGCCAGACACCCACACATTGCCTCCCAGGCCTGCTCCTGGCCATCCTGGAGAAGTGCGGGGCCATCCCCAAGATCCATTCGGCCCGCGTGTCGGTGGGCGAGGGCACCGTGGCTGCTGGCTACCAGGACTTCATCATCTGCGTGGAGATGTTCTTCGCAGCGCTGGCCCTGCGGCACGCCTTCACCTACAAGGTCTACGCTGACAAGAGGCTGGACGCGCAAGGTGAGAGCCAGAGCCCCTCCCCCCCCAGCGTCCTGCAGGGTGGAAGGGCCAGGAGGCCTGGGCACGTGAGGGGAGTCCTGGGCGCGAGGCCCACCTGTGTTGGGCAGCCGGTCTCGAGTACGGAGACCCGAAGCTGACAGGCGCAGTGCCCCGTGGGTCGGTCAGGACAGAGATTCTAGAAGTCCCTCAGGGTTCCTGACATGAGTCGGTTCTCCGTTTATCCCAGGATCCTCTGTCTCAAGTGTTCTGTTGTTTTCTTAGCCTGATTACCTCTCAGGAGCAGATTTGGGTGGCGGCAGCTCTGCACAGCTTTCTGTTACACCTGCTGACCTCCCTGGTGAGAGGGAGCCCCTGGGGAGTCTTAAAGTCCCGTGCTGGCCCCACCTCGGTTCCGTGGTCATTGATCTGGGCTCGGGCGTAGCAGGGTGGGGTTTCAGAGCTCTCGGGCAGGTGCCTCTGCTACCACTGGGCCTGGAGGGGTGCCCGAGGGGAGGAGGGAGAGGAGTCTGGGGACGCTTGGATGATGGGAGGAGGTGGGAGGGCCTGGAGGGGAGGCCTCCTGGTCTAACACATCTACCCTGGAGCTCGGCTGCTGCCAGCTCCCTTCCCACGGGGCTGGCGGGGGAACCCACTTCCCCAGGCGCAGCACCGATGCCCACCCCGGGCCCGGGCCCCGTGTCCTGGGAAGAGCATAGAGGACCGCGTGGCCTGCGGCCGGGCTCCTCGCCTCCACCGCTTCCTGCCGTGTTCTTTCCCTGGTCAGCGGCCTCAGATGCTTGCACAGCTGCTGACGTGTGGCCTGACCCGTACTCCAGGCCTCGTGACTCTAGTGGGCCCAACGGCGTTTCCCCACCATGCTGGCTGGGGCCTGGGGGGCGCTTTCTCCATATTTGACCACATACCTGTCAGTGCCAGGCACGGTGCTGCCCGGCTCAGCGCTCCGGCTGGTGGCCCACTTGCTTCCCACCAAGGCCCCAGCTGGAAGGGTCAGCTTCCCAGTATTGAGGGCGACCCTGTCCCTTGGGAAAGTCCCTTTGTGCCCAGAGCCGGGGAAGGTGTCAGTGTTCAAGGACCATTTCTGCACATGGTGGACGCCCGGGCTGTCCTCCCCGACACACCCACCCGCAGCCGGGCAGCTGTGCACGGACCCGCCCGCCAGGGGAAGCTGCTGCTTGCCCTTGCCCCTCCGCGTGGGCCTGCCAGCCAGTGCCCAGCCCCTCAGCCCTCCCGCCTGGCGTGGGGGCTGCACAAGAAACCCCGCCCCAGCTTCGGTTTCCTGTCTGTGAAGTGGGGAGGGGTTTATGGAGTACGAGGCGCAGGCTTAGCAATCCCAGGCCAGGCTGGAGAAGGGGAGTGTGGGGGCCCTGATTTAGGGGCCTCCATTCTGGTGTCCACTCTTTGTCCCCCCATAGAGAGTGGGAGTGCCACGGGGGGATCCTTTGTAGGTGGATAGTGCGCCCAGGCCCGAGGGGAAGCTGGGGTGCGGGTGGGGCAGGGGTGGGGACGGCAGGGGGCGTGGCGTGCACTGGCCTCGGTGGTGGGTTGGTGGGCCGTGGTGTTCACTCAGCTGTCTCTTGTCTTCTCTATTTCTCCTGCTTCTTCCCCCTCCCCCGCCCGCCCTGCTTTTGCCCCGGGTTTGGCCATGGGCAGTGCCAACGTATGGTCCTTACGGTAGGTTCTGCTCTCTGTCTGCATGTCTGTCCTGCATGTCAGTCCTGGTCCCTGTCACCGGCATGCCTCTCTGCCTGGTTCTTCGGTGCCCAGTCTCCTCCCCACAGGCACCTCTGTAGACCTGCTCTGTCTGGCCTGTCGTCTGGCATATGCCCTGTTGGTCCTGGGGCACAGCACCCATTACTGGGGAGCCAGGGGCCTTTTGTATGTCCATGGCAGAGGCTGTGGAGGCAGAAAGGCAGACGTGTTTGCGTCTGAAGACCTGGCTGCGAGTGAGCTCCTCCCTTACCTCAGTGTGTGGCCTGGGCCTGTGGGGCCCATTCATCAGAGAGGGAATCAGATAAGCTGATCCAGCCAGTGGCTCCCGCCTCTCGGGGGAGCTGGTGAAGATGTCTGCTTCCCCGGGGTCCAGCCTCTGCAGCTGCCCCATGGAACCGGTCCCTGGCCCACTCCCTCAGGAGAGGGGGTGGGGCCCGCACCGGGGAGCCCGGGGCCAGCACTCCCGCCTTCACTCGTGCAGTGCTGGGTTGGCCTGCCTCCCTGGAGCATCCTGGGCTCATTGCCTGCATCGTGCCAGTCTCCACCCCTGTCCCATCCACCTACCGGACTCAGCCTCCATGGCTGCTTACCTCCACCCCTTCAGGGGTGCTCTCTGCCCTGCGCCCCAGCCAGAAGGGCCACTTCTTTGCCTGCACCGTCTCACGTGCAGAACCCCATCCTCTGTCCCAGGAGGGGTGGTTGGATGACAACCTGGGGGCCGAGCCCCTTGCCTCCTGCTGTGCCAGCCCCTCACCGCCCTGCCTCCCGCCCGCAGGCCGCTGTGCCCCCATGAAGAGCATCTCCAGCAGCCTCAAGGAGACCATGAACCCGCACGACATCGTGCAGGACGCCATCCACAACTTCTCGCCCGCCTACCAGCAGTACACGCAGCAGTCCACCCTGGAGCCCGGGCCCCCCTGGCATGGCGGCACCCACGGCATCTCGCGCTCCCACAGCCTCAGTGGCGCCCGAGACACTGAGAAGACTCTCCTGCTCAGCTCTGATGATGAGTTCTAAGCGTGGCTGCTGCTGGGGAAGGACTGGCACGTTGGCCCAGGGCAGGTGCGCCCCTCCGGCCTCAGGCCCGGCCCGGAGGCAGGCTGCCACGGCTTTGGCGTTGCCTTTAACTTATTGGACCAGAGCACTCTCACATCGCTTCCAGAGGGACCGCCCGTCGCTGTCCGCCCAGAGGACAGCCTAGGCTCACCCAGCCTTCAGCAACATTTCTACACGGCCGTGCTGCACGCCTGGCGGGGAGCAGGCTCCCTGGGAGCCACTCCCATGCCTGTGCGCCTCGTCCTGGCAGTGGGTGTCGGGACCAGCCCTGCCCCAGGCCCTGACCCTTGTGTTGCGGGCCAGTGGCTTTCAGCTCTGTCCCCAGCTCATTGCCCTCCCCATGAGACTCACAGCCCTCCCCAGCACTGTGCACTGCAGCTCTGCCCCCTGCTTCCTCCGCCCCCTAGTGCTATATTAGCTCCTCTGGGCAGGAGGAGGGAGGGGGAGGAGGGAGGAGGGAGGAAGCTGTCTGTGAAGCCCCTCCTGACCGGGCCTGCCTGGCCTGCTGCAAGGCTCAGCCAGACGCCAGGAGCCACTGGTCCCGCTAAGGAGGCGCGCAGTGCTTCTGGGCCCCTCTTCTGCGGCTGTGGCCTCTCCACGTGAGGTCCTTGCGTCCCCTGGTGTCCTCGCTGTGGCTGTACCTCTGTCGCATGCCCCTTCCCCCTTGCCTGTGGAGGATAGCGGCAGCCCACACTGCCCTCTCCTGGGTCTGTCTGGAGAGCATTTGGGGCAGAGCCCTTACTGCCTGGCTGCTCAGAGGTCGGGGGCTCCCACCTTCCTTCCTGGCTGAGTGGTCAGACCTTTACTGGCCCCAGTCATTGGCTTCTCCCTCCCATTCAGGGAAAGAGTCTGAGTTCACATTTCAGACCAGCTTCGGAGGACACGGTTCTGGGGGGGGGGGGGGGGAACAAAGGCTGGGCCTGCAGGAGGGCCCCGGCCCCGTGCCCACACGGCCTGGCGTCCTGCTCATCTGGCCCCAGCCCATCTCTTCTGTGCCTTAGTCACACATGAACGCTCCCTTCCCCGGGCCTCCGTCTGTCCCAGACACTCCCTGGGGGCTCCCTGCTAAGCTGCTGGCACTCCGACTCCTGCAGTGCTGGGCCAGGTGCCCTTGGACAGGCCTCGGGTGGTCAGGACCACCAGGCCCTCCCCTTGCCCACTCCCAAACCCCCACATCTGGGGCCAGAGCCCCTGTGCAGCCTGGGCTCACATCAGCCACCAGCAAGAAGGGACTTGATGGGCACTGCTTGTTTGGACAGGCAGAGCGCCGTCCCAAGGTGGTGTGTGTGGGCTGCAGGGCCTCCCGCGGCTGCAGACTTCACTGCGGAATCTTTCCTCCTGGCCACTGCGGGGATGAACGGTGCCCAGGGTTGGGTGGGGGTTCCATCCCAGTCGTCTTTCTGGGCACTTGGCGCTTGTGACCAAGCCAGCCCTCCCGGTGGGAGCGGGGGGCCAGGCCTGCTTGAGGGGTACTAGAGGCCAGCTTTTGGGTCCCTGTCGGGGGCCTTGGCCAGCCAGCCCCAAGCTGCCTGGGAAGGCAGCAGGCCATGCAGGCTGCCTGAGAGCGACCTCTGCCCCGCTCCCACCATTTCCCTTCCCTTCTGTGTCTCTGGTCCTCCTTCCAGGCCAAAGTGTGGGGCTGCTCCCTGCCGGCTCTGCCCTGCAGCTCCCCGAGGGGAGCCAGCCCCAGAGATGGGGGCTGGGAGCGGCCTGACCACGCCGCCCACTTCCTAGGATTCGTATAACCTACCTTGTCTTTTAAAAAAATGTTTCCCAATAGAGTAGCTCTTTGTATATAAAAAATACTTGAAAAATTAATTGTATGACGTATGAGAAGACAGAGTCCCCTAGTTTTATATCTCGTGTATGACTGCCGTGCGTTCCACCAGAAAGCCGCTCTATTTTAGTCTCTGACATTTTAAATGCGTGACAGAAGTGAGCAAATAAAGTGAGGAAGAAATACATATATGTGAGATAATACAGATTGTGCTGAGCTCTCCTGTGCCTGTGGGTGAGGTTTTTTCCTTCCTCTTCCCTCCCCCATGTTGGGGTGGGTTTCGTGGTTGTGAGCAGGGGTGTCTTAGGAAACGCTTGTCCTTCCGGTGTGAGCGGTAGGCGATGGGGGAATTCACTGTCAGAGGCTAAAATCGCCTCCCTGAATCCAGCCTCCACTGTGGGACTCACAGTGCCCCCGCCGGGGGCAGGCCTGGAGCAGGGCCTGCTGGGCAGGGGCCACTGCCTCTACTCACCAAGCCAGGTGTCTGGCCGGGCAGGGCACCTTCCTGCAGCCACCTCGGCAGGCCTGCTCGGGGGCTGGGGGGAGGGGGGGAGGTGGCTGCTGACTTGGGCCCTCAGGAATGCGGTGGGGGAGGGGAAATTCCCAGCTTCGGCTTGGCCCTCCTGCAGCTTCCGGCTGCCTTTTCCTTAGGCCTGAACTCAGCATCAAGGATCAAGGGCCCCAACCTGAGGAGGAGGAGGACGGCCTGTGGATCAAGCCAACCTATGTGGTTTGGCCTTGCCCCAACTTTCCTATCCCGTGCCTTCTCCCAGCCCCGCCATCTTCACACCCAGGGCCAGCCACTCAGAAATCCTCACTGCAGCGTGCGCACTCCTGTAAACATCTGCTCTGTTCAAGCTTGAGCCCCTCCGGCTCCCAGTGCTTGTCACCTGTGCCCTCAGAGTACCTTCCTGGCGCAGATGGATAAACCGAGGCTGCAAGCAGCTACCTAAGTCACTAAAGATCCCACAGCCAGGATGACTCATATCTGGGCTCAAACCCCGCTTTTCCTGACCCTGCACAGTGTGCGCTGCCGCCTGGGCCCGAGGATGAGATGCGGCTGCGTTTAGGCCCGCAGGCTGGGACTGAGGAGGCCACTTCCCCCGCCTCCTGTACCTTCCAGAACATGAGGGAAGTGTTTGCTCCTTGGCTGTAGAAGAAAATCAGCCCTCCGCGTGGAAGTGCTGGAGAGATGACACTTCAATCTGGGGATTTTCCTCTCCGAGCGGGACTGTTTTTTCGCTGAAGGGATGCCCAGGAGAGAACCCTAATCCTACATTTCATTGTGCTCCCGGCTTTGCCTTCCCCACGGAGGATCCCTGGCTGAGGCACCCTGACATGTTTTGGCACCACCCATCTGGGCTTGTGTCTCCAAACCCCCCCCTCCCCAGCCCCCCAGCACAGGCAAGAGCAGCGATGGTACTTAGCTTCTATTTGCAAACTGGAGTTAGCCCTCTCCCCCAGCAGAGGGTTTGGCCTGGGCTGGGAAAGCAGAACTCCATCTTGGGCCCCTCAGAATGCCCACCCCCCCCCTCCACAAAACGACAACAATCAAACCATAGCTCAGGCCATGCACTTCTTCACTGTGGAAAAAGAGAACTTGACTTTATTCAGAAAGTCTACAAAATACAGACAGCGGACAACTCGCTTACTGTAAGTCAGAAAATAAATAAATTCTGGAGGCCGGGGCCATTTTTAAAAAACTTTTGGTGGTTGTTGCCATCCGGCTTTCCCTAAATATAAGATAAAATGTGATTTATTTGCAGATATAAAATATAAAGTCCAGCTCAGGGCCACGCGACACTTTTCCCAGGGAGTGGGCGCTGGGCTCTGGCTAGAGAGAATAACTTAGATTCGTGCAATAAATAAGAGCGGGAAGGCAGCTGTGTACAGTGTGTGGGGCAAGGGGCTGGGCTTCCCAGAACAATCAATGGCCGTGGCTGGATGCTGGACGCCACCCCAGGGGGACAGTCACAGGGGAAGAGGTGGGACATTCCTTTTGAGGACCCCCCCCACCCCGGGCTGCTAGACGGCGGGATCTGTCATCTCATCTCCCCACCTGCCTCCTCCATCCCCTTGCTAATTGGCTAGCCAGCCCCTTCCTCTCTTCCATCTACATCCCCTTCTCTCTCCTACTTCTTACATTGTCTCACAGTCTCCCAGGCCACCGCAGCCCTGCCTCCCATTTCCAGCTCATCCACTGTCTCCCTGGCCATGGCTGGAGTCTAGGACGGCAGTGGGAAGACCAGGCTGTAAATTTCAGCTCAACCACTGAGCGCAGGTGGCCCATCCCGTCTGCCAAAGGGGCGGGCGCTTTCCCCAGGCCCAAAGCAGATAGGGCAGCCCCACAACACACAGGCAGCCCCAGTGCTGACTCCCAGGGCGGGCAGGGGCCACGGACACATCTGAGCCTCGTTTTGCTGAACGAGGGGAGGCCCTCTTCTCCTCGGCGGCTCTTCTCTAGGCTAATTCGCTCTGCAACCCTCCTCCCAGGCCAGGAGGCTGCGCTTCCAGCCAAGGGAGCCCTGGGCGCACGCCGCCCCTCTCTCACCAAAGTTACCGCTTCCCAGGGGTATGAGGTCCCAGCTGCAGGGGCTGCACAGGGAATACAGGCTCCGGGAGGAGAACCTGTTACCACAGCGGCTGTGGCTGCGGAGACAGGGCACCTGGGACGGAGGTCGTGCTCAGGCACTTGGGGAAGGAGCAGGGGTCGGGGGCGTGGGGACGGGGCGTGGTCGGGCGCAGCGGGCACTAGGAGCAGGGCGCGGGCGCGGGGCCCGGGGCGGGGCCGGGGGCCGGGCTCCGGGCCGACTTGACGATGGTGATGACGCTGGCGGGCGCCACGAGCGCCGAGGGCCCGCGGGAGGCGGCCACGGAGCGCGCGAAGCCCTGCAGCGCCTCGCACTTGCCGCGCAGCGCGTCGAGCTCCAGGCGCATGGCCGCGTTCTCGCGCGCCAGCTTGTCCACCTCGCGCTCCAGCTCCGACTTCTGCTTCTGCAGCTCCTCCTTCTGGCACACGCGCTTCACCCGGCAGCTGGCCGCGTAGCCGCGGTTCTTGAGCGTGCGGCGCCGCTGCTTGAGCCGCGTCACCTCCTCGGCCGAGAGCCCGCGCAGGTGCCGGTTCAGCTCGCGCACCGACAGCCCCATCAGCGCCTCGTCGGACAGGTGCGGCGTGTTCTCGCTCAGCTCACGCTTGATCTGCGGGCACATGGGGAAACTGAGGCCCAGGGTCGCGCCCCCTGCCTATGGGCCCTGAGCCTGGGCCTGGCACGCATCGGGTGCTGGGGACGGCCCCCCTCCACCGCCATAGGCACTGAGGGGCTGGACTTGTTCCAAGACCCCAAAGAGGGGCAGGAATCCGTAAGACACCCAGGAAAGCACCTTCGAAGTCCCGCGGCCCAGTGGGCATTGCCCCGATGGGGAAGCTGATCTGAAGAGAGAAACAGCCTGCCGCAGGGACACAGCCTATCCTCTGACCGAGCCCAGGCCTCCTGGTTCCCAGCCAGGAACAAGGATGCCTCTCGCCTGCTGAGCTGCTTGGGGATTCCAGGGATTCCAGGTACTGAAGGGGAAGTCGGCTGGGCAGCTCAGCCTGGGCAGGCAGGGAGGGAGGGGCTGGGACTACAGGGGCTGCCTCCTCACCTTCAGGGCTTTGCTGGATAAGGGATCCACAGACATGGTTGCAGAAGGTACCCTCTGGGCCGAGACCTAGGGGAGAGAGGAGGCCAACGTCACTTTTCCCCTCTCTCACAATCCTCACTCACTGCCTTGTCATTCAAGGTTTCTGTTGTCTTGGACGCATCTCATACCACCTTCCTCCATCCCTGCAGCCCAGCCACAGTGGCCTCTGTTTCAGCCCCAGGGCCTTTGCACTCGCCACTCCCTTACCTTTACTTCCTCATAGCATCTCTTCAGCATGTATCTCTTTGCTCAATGCCACCTCTTCAAAGAGGTCTAACTGTCTGGCTGAAACACCATTGTGTCATGTCTAAGGTGACTGGATGTCCTGCTTTTGGTGGGATAGTCCCAATTTTTAACAATTTGTCCCATGTCCCGTGGTGTTTTAAAAAAGTCCCAATTTTTGGAAAGAGACGTTATGTACTATTCTTTGTAATATTTTAATTAAAAAAAAAAAGAACCCCTCCCCCATCAATGGTGTCCCGCTTTACCAATGTTAAAATCTGGTCACCTTAAGTCATGTCATATCACCCTATTGACCAACCCTCATAACAGTCACCAGCTCTGCAATCATTTTATGTTTGATGACTTGTTTATGGTTTGTCTCTCTCCCTCCCACCTCTCCTCCACCAAAATGGAAGTCTACAAGGGCCAAGGCCTTGCCTGCTCTACCACTGCCTCCAGATGCCTAGACCAGTGCTTGGCACATGGTCAGTTCTCACTGAGTATGCGCCCCGTGAACGGGCCCCTCATCCCCAGCAAGTCTCCCACATGGAGCCCAGACATATGTATTTTGTTTTATTAAAAAGTATTTTCATTGCTCGGCTGGCGCGGCTCAGTGGGTGAGCATCGACCTATGAACCAGAAGGTCACGGTTCGATTCCTGGTCGGGGCACAGGCCCAGGTTGTGGGCCCGATTCCCAGTGTGGGGCCTGCAGGAGGCAGCCGATCAATGATTCTTTTTCATCATTGATGTTTCTATCTCTCCCTCTCCCTTCCTCTCTAAATCAATAAACATATATTTAAAAATACGTTTTCATTAAAGTACAAACTACATACAGAGAAGCACACAGAACACATGTACTAGTCAGTGACATTTCACATTCAACATGTATCAATGTTGCTCAATGCCACCTCTTCAAAGAGGTCTAACTGTCTGGCTGAAACACCATTGTGTCATGTCATATCACCCCAGTGGCCAGTGGTCGCTGCTCTGCGCGGGGAAAGTTCCCTTGAAGGCAGAGTCCTCTATCCACAGCCACTCTGCCCTTCTCCCCATTCGTTCTTCGCTGGTTTTCTCATCCGATAATCCCCGTGCGAATGGGACGGGGAGGAGCAAAGGAGAGCAGGGCAGGAGGGGGATCTGAGACCAGCCTCCTGTCGGTTCTCACTAGTGACCCCCAGTCTGACAGAGTGAAGCAGGGGTGAGACCCGGGTTCAATCTTGGCTCCCTGAGCTGCCTGGGGCCGAGTCTGGCCCATTCTGCAGGCCCAGGTGTCTCAGAGACCCTGGGAAGAAGTGACACGTGCACGGACTTTGGCACGAGACACACGGGGCCTTCGGAGGTTGCCCAACTGACTAGCCGCAGGCCTGGCACATCGGTTAGCCTCCCTGGTGACACACTCGCTGTGTATTAAGTCAGATCATATTGCTCCTCTCTCAAGCCCCTCATGGTCCCCATCTCACTCCGATTACAGCCAAAATCATCACAGTGGCTCACAGGCACCGCGTGATGGGGGCTCAGCAATGCCTCTCTGACTTCAGCTCCCGCTCATGCCCCCTGCCTCCCTCTACACCCGCCTCCTTAACCAACTGCACTCACCACCCCCGGGGCCGTGCATGGGCCAGTCCAGCCGCCCAGCATCCTCTTCCCCTAAATAGCCACAGACGTGGCTTCCTCACTCCTGCAGGTCACTCTTCCAACCTCATGCTCTCACTCACTTTAGAACCCCCAGCCCCCGACACACACATTCTCTCTCTCTCTCTCTCTCTCTCTCTCTCTCTCTCTCTCTCTCTCTCTCTCTCTCCCCCTTCCCGACCTCATGTCCCCCCATAGCACTTCTCGTATATATCATTCCTGCACATGTATTTCCCTGCTTGTCCAGTGTCTGTCTCCCCATTGGAATGCCAGCGCAGGACGGCACCGACCTTGTCCTGCCCACTGCCGTGTCCCCAGTGCCTAGAGCAGTGCCGGGCCCAGAGCAGAAGCTGAGTTCTCAGCGTGACTCAGGCCGAGGTGGGGACAGTCCAGGGCTTCTCAGAAATCCCCAGGCTCCCGGCCCACGCAGCCGGGGGCCTGGCACCCAGAGGGAAGCGAGGAGCGGGCAGGAAAGGGAAGTCGGGCTTCAGAGATCCCCTGACAGGCAGCCACTCTGCCCTCGGGTGAGGAGGGTCTCCAGAAGCACCCAGGCTCCTTGTGATATAGCGGGGGCGGGGGGGGGGAACTGAGGCCCACAAAGTCCCCAGTCAGGACCCTTACCTGCCACAGACACCACCTGGAGACCCCCATAACCACCCGACCAAAATACAGGCCTCTTAAATGTCCGCCTTCCCCAGCACACACACCCAGGGTCCGGGCATGTGCGCTCGTCCTCACACAGTCAGCGGGTCTGCCCACCTTGTGAAGCCGACCATGGCACCACCCCCGTGCAAACCTTCCGTGGCTCCCTACTCTGCTGGGAGCAGGGCCCAGGCCCGCCCGCACGGCTCCCAGGCTCCCCCCCACCACTCCCCACCTCCGTTCTGCATTCCAGCCACGTGGAACTTTTTACTTCCCCTCACCCCACGCTTTCGTCCCCCCACACCCTGTGACACCCCTGCCCTCACTTCATCTGGCCGACGCCCACTCATCGTGCGGCTGTGGGTGTAGACACCGCCTCCTCCGGGAAGCCCTCCCTGACTCCTAGGGCTCGTTAGGCACCGACCACCCCAGCCCTTCCCCCTTGCATTGTAATGGTCTGTTTCCTTGTCTGCCCACCAGACAGGGAGCTCCACGGGCAGGAACCAGGCCGAGGCAGCTCTGGGTGCTGATGTCGCCAGCGCGGAGCCTGGCAGGGAGCAGGCACCCACGAGGTGTGGATGGGTGCAGTCTCTGACACGGTCCCTCATCTGGCTTGTCTGTGCCAAGCCCAAGCCCAACTGAGTACCACTGAGTGAAAAACCTGGCCTCAGCTCCCGTTCTTCCTCCTTTTCATCTGCCTCCTGGCTTCTGCATGGCAGGGCTGGTCCACAGACGCCAGGAGGAGCGGGGAGGAGCAGGAGGGGTTCTGTCCTCATGATCCGTGGCCCCCCGGTCGGGTGTGTGGATTGAAAGTCAAGCTCTGGTTTGAGCCCCATCTCCTTTTCCAGGCTGTGTGACCTTGAGGAAGCTACCCCACCTCTCTGGTCTCCACTTCCTCATCTGTAAGAACAATACCTGCCCTCAGAGTGCTGGTGGCACCAAGGGCAGCAGTCAGTGAGCTGTGGGAGGTTATGAGGATGGCTGAGCCTATCCAGGAGGGGTCAGGCCTACAGCAATCACTGGGCCCTCCCTTCCACAGCGTCTCCCCGCTGGCCACTGGCCGGGGTCACAGAGAAAAGGCCCCCACCTCCTCACTTTACCCAAGGGGAGGGGGAGACCAAAGAAGTCACACAGCAGGTGAGTGACTGCTTCTCCCCGCCATATCAGGAGGATTCTGCACACTGAATCCTGGTCCCTTTCACACTGTCATCACCCCAACCCTCCCAACAACCCTGTGAGATAATGACCAGAGAGGTCAATTCAGCAGTCCAGGGTCACACAGCTAAAAAAGGGTGGCGCCCAGGACTGAGGCCACGCCGAGCCACATGCTTCCTCCCGAGGTGGCCCTCACAGGGCACCTCTCTGTGTCCCGCCACCTCTGTGGAGAGGAGGCTGGGCTCACCAGTCCCCACAGCCACCCTGCTCTGATGTGCCTGGATCTGTGCCGGGGGAGGTGATGTTAGGTGGTGTGCAGCCTGGCTCTGCAGAGGGGCCTGTGGGAGAGGGCAAGCCTCCCCTACACAGGTTAACTGAGCCTGCTGGGTGCTGGGTGCTGGGTGCTGAGCACTGGGTGATGCAGAGCCTGGGAGACCGGTCCCTCAGACAAGTCATTTTTCCTCTCTGGGCTTTAGCTCCCTCACTTGTAAAGGGGGGACGATTGTAATAGCATCAGTGGCTTAGACAAGACCAGAAGTGCTTATGTCTCCATCATCCCTCCCTCCACTCAACACGGCCATCGCCCCTCGCCCACAGCGCTGCTTCCCACTGGGCTTGGACACAGCCTCAGAGTCCTTCTCGACACAGCCCTCTGCAGGAAGCCCGAGAGGTGGAAACTCGGCCAGTCCCTGTTCTGTGTGCCGGGAGGCCCCACCCACAGGCCTGGCTGGGATTCTGAGTCCTTGTAGGCCCTGGGGAGGCTCTGAACCTGTTCTCTCTCCCTCCTTCTCCTGTTCTAGCCTCGGCCCCCTCGCCCACATCCTGGATGTCAGCTGAGGCACTCATGTTGGCCCAGGAATGTCCCGAGCTCAGCAAAGCCAGGCCGTCACAGAGAAAGGCACCAGAAGGGGGAACTTTCTGATAAGCTCAGGCTTTCAGACTTCAGCCGCAGGCCAGGGGCTGCTGGGCTCTACGCCACGGGGCTGCACCCTCCACTGGCTGCCTCCAGGATGGGCCTCAGACAGGGGCTGGTCCAACCCCCTTGTTCTGTCACAGACAACAGAGCAGGTGTTTGGGGGCAGTAGTGGGCTGGAACCCAGGAGTCCTGACCCCTAGCTCAGGACTCTTTCTTCAATGTCAGCCGCGCCGCCCCCCCCCCCCCTTCTTCCCTCAGAGGCCAGACAGCAACCTCCAGGGGCTGCAGGTTCCTACCATTCTTTTGGAGGCATGGAGAAGGAATTTACTCGGGGGATTGACGGCTGCCCTGCCCAGTCTGCAGCCACAGCCTCCTACAGTCCCCTCCCCTCCTTTCCCCTCTCCACTCTAGGGACATCCTGCAGACGGCCTACCCCCTGGCATGGCTCCTCTCTGGCTGCTGAGCCATTTTGCTTCCTCTGTGAGGACAGAGGGAAAAAATGTGTTTTCCCGGGGCCTTGGCAGCCAGCACTGGTGGAGCCTCCTCCCTGCTGGAAAGGGGAGTGGAGCTGGGAGAACCCCGCACCTCAGGGAAGCAGGAGCCCGGGGATCCAGTTCCAGTTCTGCCGCCCACTCACACTCACTGCCCTGCCCTTTCTCTGGGCCTCAGTTTCTCACATGACAAACCTCCAGCAAGCCTAAGGTACCTTCTAACCTGACAGTCTTGGAGTTTAGAGTGTCAGATCCTGGCCCAGAATGGAGCTTCAGGACCACCACTAGCTGAGTGGATGTCCTAGAGGAAGAGAAAGGAAATCAGGGAAGGCTTCCTGGAGGCAGGGGCATGAGAACACAAGCTCAGAGACGTGACCATCCTGCTGCTCAGAGACCACTTCCTTTTTCAGCTGAACTGTGACCATAGCCGCTTCTTCCTCACTGGCTTCTAGTCTCTACCTCTAGACCCCACCACCTATCTTCTCCCAAAGGCTGTCAGAAGGATCATTACAAACCTAGGTTTGGCTGGCTCATTTCAAAACCCTGCGATGCCAGCCTCCCTCCTAGCCCACAAAGTTGGCCTTCAGGCCTCCACTACCTCCAAGGATCCCCTTGGACCCAGTGCTCTTTCATTCAATCAGCCAACACAAAAAGCACCTACTCAGTGCCAGGCTCTGAAGGCCCTCAAGGGCTCCACAGACAGTCATCACTCACTCCATCTGACAACCTGGGTCACTGGGTCCCCTTCCTTGATTGCCCTGGGTAAGCTGGAGCCCTGTTCCTGGCGTACCTTGGAGGTATTGTGGGTCCGGTTCCAGGCTCCTGCCATAAAGCGTGTACTGCGATTAAGAGGAGTTTCTTGGTTTCCTAGTGCATACATGCTATGTTTACACTATACTGTCGTCTAGTAAGTGTGCAATAGCATTAGACCTAAGAAAACAATGTACTTATCTTAACTAAAAACTACTTTGTTGCTAAAAAATGCTCATCATCCTCTGAGCCTGTTGGAAAGACGGTCTTGGTGCTGATAGACTTGCTTGACTGCAATTTGTAAGAAACACAGTCTCTGCGAAGCGCAATGAAGCCTTCGCACTGTATACTTGCGAACCGCAGACTTCCCCTTCGCGCCACCCAGCTCCCCTGCGGTTTTGTACTTAGCTTGGTGGCTCCCCCTTTAACTCTGTCTCCTCTCATCACCCGTACGCTCCCAGACGGCAGGTTCTGGATCTGGTTTGGTCCCTGACAGGCTCGTGGCATCGGGACTGAGGGAGGCCCAGGGGCCCTAGGAAGCCTGTGGGGGTGACCCGGCAGAAGGTAAAGCCTCAGTGCTAGCTTTGCACCGGTGACGGAGCCAACCAGCCGCTTCCCTCGTCCTTGGCCCCCCAACCCTACTCAGGATGTGTCCTGCCCAGCTTTGAGGTTGGACCTAACTGGGAACCCCACACCTTCCTGGACATGCCAGGCCTTGGCCTGGGGCCATCTGCTTTCTCTCCCACAGTTTCCCTGGAAAATGGGCTGTTCGTAGAGGCTGCCCTGCCTCCCCCCTTCCACCTCCATCCTGCCCCTGGATGTTGCCTAGTTCCTGCTGCAGATGGGACACTGAGGTTCCCCACTGGGGCAGCAGAGCTCAAAGATCCAAAGTTAAAAGATCACCTGGTTCCTCATCCCTCAAGCTCAGTGGATCCCCTCCCCCGTGATTCTGTAGCCCTTGGGTGGGAAGAATGGGGGGCAGAATAGGACCAAGGATCCCTTGGCTCCCAGCCCATCCTTCAGGCTACTGGGCAGAGGGAAGCTTCCCGCAGGGCTGATACAGGGGCATAGGGCAGGCTTGGGCCCCCGCCCTCACACATCCGTCGTTCATGCACCAAGACCACCTCTTCCACTCCCTGTTGACCATGTGGGGGGGGGGGGTCAGGAGTGGGGAGGACTCTGGGAGCTCCAGCTGGCCCAGGCCCGCAGCTAGCTCCTTGGGTCCGGCCATCAACAGGTACGTCTGACTAGTCCCACATGTAACTGAAACCACCGGCAGCACAGAAACCAACCCCACCCCTTCCTCCGGTCTCACCCTCCCAGACCCAGCAGTACCAGCTCCAGAACCCAGGCCAGAGCCACAGTCCCACCAAATAGGACGAGCCTGGATGGTTCCCCTCCTACCTCCCCACTCCGCTAGGGGTGTCCTGGCCCTTCCACTTCCTCCCGGGGCTGGAGGGATGGCTGGGGATGAAGGAGAGTCTGAGGGTCTGCCTTCCTCAAGTAGCAGGGAGCCCAGGGTAAGGACCTGAGTTGTGCCAGCCCAGCAGGGGCCTGACGGGTGGGGTCTTTATACTGTGCCCCACCCTGTGGCTGCAGCCGCCAGCTCACGGAAGGGGGGCAAACACCGAGATCACATGGCCCGACCCTGGGAAACTCCGGGGAAGAGCAGGGTCGCCGGCTGGTGGAAGGGGGACAGCAGGGCCAGAATCCCCGGACACCGTGTGACCACGAAGGGGCCGCTTCCCTAGCTCAAGTCCCTATTCCGCATTTCCTCGTTGGGCACCTCTTTCCCAGGTACGCACCGCGGGCACACAGGCCCCAGGGTCCGCCCCGGGTGGTCTCTCTCTCTCTCTCTCTCTCTCCCCGCCGCGCACCGCGGGCAGGACGCTCGGACGCGGGCCAGGGAACACACACGCACTCGCCGCCCGCCCTGGGACGTAAACAAACCGCGCACGCCCGGCGGCGGGCGCCCGTCCAGGGAATGTTCTCACCGAGTCACGTCCGTGCACACGCGGCCCCCCCGCCCCTCCTGGGGGGACGCTGACGCGCGCCAGCCCCCCAGCGCCTTCCTGCCGGCGCCCCCAGCACCCCAGCACCCTGCCAAGCTCGCTTCGGCCCCGACTTGGTCCCTGGATCTCTACCCCTCCTCCCGCCGACCGACCAGCGGTGGGGACACAGAGCACGGACAGCGCCGGCCCTGGCGCCCCGTCCCAGGCACGTTCTCCGGGTGCGGGAACCCTGCTGCCTCGGAGCCCCGCGCCCCCGCTCCCGCCCCGTACGCGTTCCTCACCCCTCCTCGGGCCGCTTCGCCTGGCGCCCCTGGCCCGCGCGGGTCTCGCTGCCGTCCGGGCTGCTGTCCCAGCCGCTCCCCTCTCCGTCTCCCCGCCGGTCCTGACCGCCGGATGCTCCGAGCCCGGCTCCTGGCTCCCGAGAGCGACGCGCCGAGTTTTGTTGTGGGCGGGCGGCGCGGGAGGCCGAGCGAAGTTGTAAGGCGAGCTTCCCGGAATTACTCACTCACAGGATTCCTTTCATTCATAAAAACCCAGTCATGCGGTGACGTCACCGCCCTGGCCGCCCCCCTCGCCCCCTGAGCGGCCTCCGGGCCTCTCGGCCCCGCCCATTCCCCGCCCCTCCGGCCCCGCCCACCGCCGGGCCCGCCCCGGGCTTCGCAGTTCCTATTAGGCTGGATGCGTTCACGTGACACCTCGCGAGTGAAGGTGTCATTTGGCTCATTTTATAGTCGACAGTCCTGAGCGTCTTCTCCTTTCGACCTACACCGTCTGCCATGATGATCTCATCAGTCTCGTGATTTTAAATGCCGTCTATATGCCCATGATTTCCAAATTTGTATTTCTCGAGCGAACAAATTCTCTGAGTTCCAGACTCATAGCCAAGTGCCCACTACTACGTGCCTCCACGTGGGTGCCAGGTGGGGACTGCAAACCCTACACAGCCCAAACCCACCTCCTGATCATCAGCCCTACCCCGGCAACCCACACCCCCAGTCTCCCCATCTCCATTGCTCAAGCCCCATCCTAGGACCCCTGCTGCATCCCTCTTTCTCCCTTCCTACCTACATCCTGAATCAGCCTGGTTCCACATCCAACACCCTTCTGCATCTGACAGCTTCTCCCCACCCCCAATCCTACCACATGGTCGGACACCATCAGCTTTCCGGGGCAATGGCAACAGCCCCCTGATAGCTTCCCCACTTTGTTCATACACCTGACAATGTTTTTCTCAAAGCGAAGATCAGACTGCTGTATACACTCCCACCCTCTCTCTAGCTGACCTGTGCATTTAGAATGTGAACTTTACTCTTCCCATTGGCCTACAGGGCCCCAAGCCTTCTGGCCTCTCACCAGCCCTCCAGCCTCACCTCCTAACCCCTCTGGCCTTACCCACTCACTACTCCTCAGACACTGCCCTTCTTACTATTTTTCAAACACACCCAGCTCATTCCTGCTACAGGCCCTTTGCACTTGCTGTTTCCTCTTCTATTCACTGTCCACTCTTTCTCATCTTTCAGGTCAGTTAAGATATCACTACCTCACAGAGAATTTTCCTGACTCCCTGGCTAAAGGAGCCCCCACCTGTAAACTTTGTTTTTATATAACTATTTTCTTCTTCTTCTTTTTTAATCCTCACCTGGGGAAATGCTTAGAGAGTTATTAAGGTTATATAAAGCCCAGCCAGAGTGGCTCAGTTGGTTGAGCATTGTCCTGTGCACCGAAAGATTGCAGGCTTGATTCCTGATCAGGGCAGATAACCTGGGTTTGGGTTTGATCCCTTTTTGATCAAGGTCAAGGAACATGGGTGCAATGTCATATTTGAAAGTGGGAGCTTTCTGGCTTGAAGAGGGTTTTAAGTGGCCAAATCTGGGACTATTATAGCATCAAAAGAAATTACAGTAATGATGGATTATAATCTATTGGATAAGATGAAAAACCATGAGGCCACACTAATACAAATGAATGAGTACAGATAAGGGAAAGCTACTCCTTCCAGTAGAAGGAATGATGGAGTTGGACTATTCATAAATTCTAATGAGAATTCTAATGAAAGTATCAATGGATAGGAAAATTCTGATGAGAAACATCATCTTTATATAGTTTCAAAGTATTGTCCCCCAGGCAGTTATTAATTACACATGGGAAGATAGTAACTCTGTAGTGGAGGAACCTGGCAGATACCATCTTTAACTAAGTAAACAAAGTTAATGTCAACAGTAAGGGACAAATTGACACATCTTTCCCCAAAGTGATGCCCTGAGAAGGACAGAGCATCACGTCTGTTGGCATTCTTGCCAAAATTCAGACAATGAATCTAATGGTGAAGAAACATCTGACAAATTTAAATTGAGAGAAGTCCTACAGAATTATTGGACTGTATGCTAAAAAAAAATGGCAACATCATGAAAGACAAGGAAAGACCAGGGAACTGTTCCAGATTAAAGGAGTTAAGGAGATGTGACAACTAACTGCAAGGTATGATCCAGGATTTCCTTTTGCTCTAAGGACATTTTAAAGATAATTGTAAAATACGAATAAGGTCTGTAGATCAGATAATAGTATCACATCAATGTTCATTCCTGACTTTGATCCTTGTCCTGTGGTCATGTAAGACAATGTCCTTCATTTTACCCACCAGAGTATTTCTAAATAAGGGGGTATCATGTCTTCAATTTATTCTCAAGTGGTTTAGAACAAAGATAGATAGGTACTAAAATGTGATAAAATATTAACAATTGGGGAATCTGGGAGAACATATGGAAATTCTCTATTATTCCTACAATTTTTGTGTTAATAAAATAGTTGGTGTTTCCCTCCTTCAAAGTAGAGACTCTCTAGTTAGTCTGTGGGCTCAAATCTTGGCCTTACCCCTCACCAGCTGAGTGTCTTCACCTCTTCCTGCCTCAGTCTCCTCCTTTGTAAACTGGCTTATTATCAGTGCCTATTTCATGGATTATGAAATGATTTAATGTGTCCATACTTATAAGCACTTGGCACAATGCCTAGTATGGAATAAATGATTAATAAACATTGGACAGCTTCTGACAGCTTCTCCCCACCCCCAGTGGAGAGATGAGTCTCTGGGGTCCTTTAGGACACTTCCTCTAAGAAATCTGCTTCTTCCCTAGTGAGTGATACAAAGCCAGTGATGACTTGACCCTGCAGAGAGCCCCCATTTCCTGCCACAGGGAGGGACCTTGTTGCCAGTTTCTGGGGAGGAGCTTCCCTCTGCCAGCACAGTCCAGCAGAACTCTGACTGGCCCAGCTGGTCCCTCCCTGTTTACCTGCCCCAGAGTCCAAAACACCAGACAGCACCCAAGCACCTCCCTGTGGGACCCTGGCCCACAGTAGGTGTTTTTCCCACTAGTAGGTATTCATTGACAGTGACAAGCTTGACCTGAGGATCTGCAGCTCAGATTGTAACAGTGAGGAATTATAACCTACCCCATTATTCTTTTGACATTGTTTCTGTAAATGCTGACTCTGACTAATACGAATAGCTTGTAGATAAACAGCATCTAATCTAATAAAAGAGTAATATTGAAATTGACCGTCTCTATGGGATGCCTAAGCCACGCCCACCATCCAATCAGAGTGGCTATATGCAAATTAGCCCAGCCAAGATGGAGGCGGGCAGTCATGGAGCTAGAGTAAATAGGCAGCTTCTGTTGCACCAGGAGTAAACTGTCTGCTGGCTGGCTGGGGGCTCCAGGCAACATACTTGCAACATAGTTGCAATTATAGAAGCCTCGGAGCTGAAGCAAACAGCAGACTTTGGTTGCACCAGCGATGGAGGAAACTGCCTGCCTGGAGTCTAAGGCAACATTCTTAGAGTCTACTAAGGCAACATTCTTTCAATTATAGAAGCCACTAGCTGAAGCCAACAGGAGGCTTGGTTACCTGCCTAGGCCTCAGCTTAAAAGAACAATATCAATTATAGAAGATAAATAAACCCCAGAAACCTGCTTCCAGCCAGCCTTGCTGGGACATTGGGTCAATGGGAGCTGTGGGCAGCCTGAAAGCCAGAAAACAGCCCTCAGGCCTGCACCCAAGCTGGTCACACCCCAATGGGGTGAGGGACCCCACTGGGGGGCTTGGCCAGCCTACAAGCAGCCATCAGCCCCTCACCCAGGCTGGCCAGGTACCCCAGTAGGAACCCAAATCCTGAAGGGACTGTGGGCAGCCTGAAAACGCCCCTCAGCTTCTCACCCAGGCTGCCCAGGCACCCCAGTAGGGACCCAAAATCTGAAGGGGCTGTGGGCAGCCTGAAAACGTACCTCAGTCCATCACCCAGGCTGGCCATACCCCAATGGGGTAAGGGTCCACACTAGGGGGCTTGACCAGCCTGCAAACAGCCATCAGCCCCTCACCCAGGCTGGCCAGGCACGCCAGCAGGTGAACATCCCCAGAAGGGTCCCAGACTGTGAGAGGGTACAGGCCGGGCTGAGGGACCTCCTGAGTGCACAAATTTTTGTGCACCGGGCCCCTAGTGTTTGTATAAGAATTCTAGGAACTAACTTCAGGAGATACAGACTCTGACCTTCAGCCATCCCAGTTCCAGGAGATTTGCTGACCTTCAATGATAGAACCAGGATAATGTAGAACTAGGATGACGAAGATTGGATCATCACTTGACCAGTTTGGAGATCCTTATCGGAATGGACTGTGCTGGCTTGTACATAGAGAACATTTCAACTCCCTCCTCTTGATCTTTTTGTTCTTTCCCTCTCCCTCCAAATAAAAATGTCTCCTTGCACTGAAATGGGAAGATGGGCTTTGCAACAAGAGTCCCCCCTCTTCTCAGGTAGCTGGCACTTGAATAAACCTCTTTCCTTTTTCACCAGCACCTGCCTAAACAGTCAGCAGGCAGCTGAACCTCAGTTTCACTTACAAGATTGCACCTCTGGCTAACCCCAGTGTGGGGCCTTCTTCACTCCAGGCTCAGTTTCCCCAACTGCAGTTAGTGCATAGGATTAGATCAGTTGTTTTTAAAGAACCTCAACCCACTGTAAACTTCCTTCAAATGAAAGGTGTCTCTGCAGCGCATCCCACATTGTGAGACAGCTAGAAGCTGGGCTTTGGCTGAGGAGACCAAGGCTGGCTTTACTGTTTCCCTGTTGAGTATTCTCTGGAGCCCTTCCTGCCCTGAGGTTTGGTTTCTTGGCACCTGTGAGTGCCTGTTCCTGGACCCTCAGGTCTGCCCCCTCCTCCCCCCAAATCCCTCCGGCAAGACAGCCCTCCATCAGCTGGGCCATGTCCTGCATTTTCCATGGTCCCCTCTACTGGTGGCAGTGATGTCAAAGGGATCTCTTTCAGCACCTGATCTTGTTCTGGGTACTTCCACTCATCACATGTCTCCTACCAGTTTCTTATTACTGTGTGTTACTATTACTATAGACTTACTACTATGACAGTATTTATGGGATGTGTCCTGTTTGCCAGACGCCGTGCCTAAGATCTGTTTGCATGGTATATATTTTTCTGGTTCTTTTCTCTCTCGCCTAAAAAAACCAACCATCCAAAAAAAAAAAATGATTTCTTCTTTTTATCACATTCCAATGTCTTTAAAACCCAACTTTTCCTTCTCACTAAGGCCTCCCCACTTTGTGATGGGAGGTGCATATTTGGACTGCTATGGGTTCAGGGAGCACCCCCAGTTGCTGGGTGAGGTGTGTTGGGTGGCCCTTGGTCCTTTCCCACCATCTTAGAAGTTAGATATTATCATCATCATGTTGCAGGGGAGGAAATTGAGGCTCTGAGAGGTGAGGAACTTGCCTAATATCACACAGCTTGCCCAAAGTTTAAGAGGAGGACTTAAACTTGTGCCAGTCTGAAAACTCAGGCCAATCGGATTCAAGGACCATGCTCTCTCCCTTCTGATAACTCTGCCACCCCCAACTAGAGGGAGGGGTGCTGCCAAAGCTGATTGTGGCAGGAGTCAATCATAGTCCTCAACTCCTGGCCACAGCTGATTGGCTTGGGGGTGGGCACACAACCCCAGTTCGCCCAATTAGAATCCTTTCCAGGAAGATCAGTCCATTTCTTTGGGTAAAAGCAGTGGATAGTGTGGGAGCTGCATTCCTCATTCCTGGGCAGAAGAAGTCAGAGAAGAGGATGACATGAATGTGCTGAAAGAGGCAATTGGGGGGCCTGGTTCACCCCAAGGTCCCTCTAAGGTTTAGCTGATCATCTCTTCCTTGGATTCTGGAAGATTCTCTGATTACTTTCCAGTCATGTACACTAATGTGAGTTGGGTTTCTGTCACTTACAATCGAGAGAGTCCTGACTCACTCTAATCTCTTTCTTCTGGATCCTATAGAATCCTGTTCCTCTTATTCAATTCCCTCTTCTGGGAATCTCTAAAAAGAGGGTTGTATGGCCACATTTAAATAATTTATATACATTTTAGAAAGCTTTATGCTGAAGATTGCCTGGGAATATGATTTATAGTTGACTAAGCATGAAGGTTTCTGCCATCACAAATAAAACAGAACCTTGTTGCCTTGTCAATCCGTGTAGAAATCATTTGGAGGATTCACAACTATTCTGCTTCGTTTCCTTCTTGCCACATGGTAGGACCGAATTTCCCATTTGCCTTGAAGTTAGGTGTAGCCATGTGACATGCTTTGTCCAATGAATAGTATAGCACAAGAGTTACGTGTCACTTCTGAGCAGTACCTTGAAGAGGGGGAGTCTGATTCACAGTGGGTGGCTCCTCACCCTGATTGGGGCAGCCCCTGCTGGGAAGGAGCCTCCTGGGCCTGGGCTCCTGAGCAACTTGGATAAACAGAACCCCCATCCCTCCCCACATGGGACAGGCAGTGCGAACAAAGACATTAACTTGTGCTAAGCCAACGAGATTGTGGCATTGTTTCCATAGCATTCCTTAACCTGTCCCGTCCTGCCTGATGGATCTGGAACATGATCCACTGTAACTTCATGATTTCTGCAGGAAAACCATATTTGCCTTGCATCCCATGGCTTTTCCACAATAAACAATGATCTGTGTCCCTGAGGCAAGTGGGTGTGACATTGTGACCTCTGAGGACAGGAATAGAGGTAGCTTTCATGTCCCCGTACCACCAAGAGGGGGGCCATGCGCGTAGTGGGTACGTCATAATTACTGGCTAAAGAAACTGCAGCGAGGACGAGAAGTCTAGGGGAGAGAAGAAAGGGAGGGATGAAGGCCTTGCACACACTGACCCCCACGAACCCCACGCTGGCATCCCATCCGAGAGGTCAGAATCCGCATATTTGCTCCTCGCACATGTCCCTGAAGTGCCCTTCACTCAGCCTCTCTAAACCCACAACATCCTTCAGGACTCAGGTTCAGAGCAGCTTCCAGCAAAACCACCCTGGCCCTTGGTCCTGAGAGCCAGCCTCTCCTCGGGCCACAGTCCGCCCTGAGAGCCCCCCCGAGCTGGGGACATCCTGCCTTTGCAGCTCAGCACTGGCTCCTCCCTGCCCCCTCCCCACACCAGGCATGGGAGCATGTGGCTGCTGCCTCACAGCTCAAGGTTACCTGCACTCATTTCCTTCCTGAGGAGGCACAAGACCCAGCGGCCCCTCACCAAGTCAGAAGCCACATCATCAGTGTAATCGTTACACAGCTGCCTCGTGACCTCTGTACCTTCAGTTCCCTCTCTCACGCGGCAGAGGGATTTTTTCCAGGTCACTTTCCTGCTTGTATCTTTCTGGGGCTCCCACTGCCTGCAGGGCAAGGCCCTCACCTTCCGCCTGGCACTGGAGAGCCTTCATGCTTGGCCTCTGAGGCTCACCTGCCTGATCACCTGCTCACACACCAGGTTCCAGCACAACAATCCGCACACCCTCATGCTGTTGACCTTCGCCCATATGGTTCTTTCCACCTGGAATGTTCTTACTTTCCCAATGCGGTTGGTAAACACCCTATTCAATCTTTGTAACCCAATTTAAGAACGGGGGTAGAGGTTGGTAATTTATTTTATTTTATTTTTCTGTTAAGGGCTAGATAGAAACATTTCAGGCTTTGTGGCCCAGATAGTCTGTGTCACAATAACTCATCTCTGCCATTGGAGAAAGTATAGACAGATGGAAACGGATGGTGTAGCCGTATTCCCTTAAAACTCTGTTGACAGAAGAGGAGGCAGGAGGGGTAGCGTGCCCACCCTGTTCAAGAGCCGTCTCAGAAAGCTTCCTACAGGAGGGTCTCAGCAATGCCGTCTCACAGTGTCGTCTCTACCGTCCACGTTTTGTCATAACACAGACTCCATCGGTAATGACTCTACACTTGTGCTGGCTAAATGGCATGATAGTCACACCGCTGTCTCTCACTTGGGTTTCTGCATCAGCCTCCTCACGAGTCTCCAGCCTCTGCCTTGCTCTTATAGCCTGTGCTGTAATAGATCTGTTCGGATGTACGTCCGATCAGGTTACTCCTCTGCTCAAAAGCCTCCATGGCTTCCCATTTCCCTTACAGCGAGAGGGAAAAAAATATTTAAAAATGGCCCACAATGTCCTACAGGTGCCAATAGCCCTCTGGCCTCGTTGCCTGCTTTGCTTCTGCTCTCTGCTTGACTCCAGCAACACAGCCTCCTTGTTTTTCCTGAAACAAGCAAGAGAGATTCTGCCTCAGGGCCTTGGCTCTTGCTGTGGCCTCCATCTGAGACTCTTTCCTGGCTTTTCACGTGGTTCACTCCTTCATCAACCTTCAGGTTTTTATTTAAATGTCTCCCTTCTCAGTGAGGCTTCCTCTGGTTACTCTAATTAAAACTGTAATCCCCCCACCCTTGTCTTTCTTCCCCACTTTTACTCTATAGCATGTATATAACCCACCATATTTCCCCCAAAATTTTCAGTTATAAAAATGTTCAGTACCTCAACATAATAAAAGCTTTATATTGACAAACCTACAGCCAACATCATACTCAGTGGGCAAAAACTAAAACCATTTCACCTAAGGACAGGAATGAGACAGAGATGCCCATTTTCACCACTCCTGTTCGACGTAGTTCTGGAAGTGCTAGCCATAGCAATTAGACAAGAAGAAGAAATAAAAGGCATCCAAATTGGAAAAGAAGACGTAAAACTGTCATTATTCGCAGATGACATGATACTATACATAGAAAACCCTGAAGACTCCATCAAAAAATTATTAGACTTAATAAGTGAATTTGGCAATGTAGCAGAATACAAAATTAACGCCAAGAACTCTATGGCATTTTTATACACCAATAATGAACTTACAGAAAGAGAGATTTTTTTAAAATCCCATTTACTTTCACACTAAAAAAATTAAGATACCTAGGAATAAACTTAACTAAGGAGGTAAAAGACCTGTACTCGGAAAACTACAGGACCCTAAAAAAGGGACAGAGGAAGACATAAACAGATGGAAGCACATACTATGTTCATGGATTGGTAGAATCAACATCATTAAAATGTCCATCCTACACAAAGCAATCTACAGATTCAATGCTCTCCTCATTAAAATACCAATGGCATATTTCACAGACCTAGAAAGAACTCTCCAAAAATTCATCTGGAATAAAAAAAGACCCCAAATAGCTACAGCAATCCTGAGAAAGAACAAAGTAGGAGGGATCTCAATACCAGATTTCAAGCTGTATTACAAAGCCACTGTTCTCAAAACTGCCTGGTACTGGCACAAAAACAGACATATAGATAAATGGAATAGAATAGAGAACCCAGAAATCGACCCAAACCACTATGCTCAATTAATATTTGACAGAGGAGGCAAGAACATACAATGGAGTCAAAGCAGTCTTTTCAGTAAATGGTGTTGGGAAAATTGGATAGATACATGCAAAAAAAAAAAAAAAGAAAGAAAGAAAGAAAGAAAGAAAGAAAGAAAGAAAGAAAGAAAGAAACTAGACCACCAACTTACACCATACACAAAAATAAACTCAAAATGGATAAAGGACTTAAACATAAGAAGGGAAATCATAAAAATATTAGAGGAATCCTCAGGCAGCAAAATCTCAGACATATGTTGTAGCAATATCTTCACTGATACAGCTCCTAGGGCAATGGAAACTAAGGAGAAAATAAACAAATGGGACTACATCAAAATAAAAAACTTCTGAATAGTAAAAGAAACCATCAACAAAACAACAAGAAAGCCCACAGAATGGGAGAACATATTTGCCAATGTTATCATCGATAAGGGTTTAATCTCCAACATTTACAGGGAACTCATACAACTTAACAAAAGGAAAATTAAACAACCCAATCAGAAAATGGGCAACGGACCTAAATAGATACTTTTCGAAAGAGGACATAAGGAAGGTCAAAGACATATGAAGACATGCTCAAAGTCACTAATCATCTGAGAGAAGCAAATAAAAATGACAATGAGGTATCATCTCACACCTGTCAGAATGGCTATTATCAACAAATCAACAAATGACAAATGCTGGAGAGGAACACTCGTGCACTGCTGGTGGGAATGCAGACTGGTGCAGCCATTGTGGAGAACAATATGGAGTTTCCTCAAAAAACTAAAAATGGAACTCCCATTTGACCCAGTGATCCCACTCTTAGGAATATATCCCAAGAAGCTAGAAACACCAACCAGAAAGGATATATGCACCCCTACGTTCATAGCAGTATAATTTACAATAGCTAAGATTTGGAAACAGCCTAAGTGCCCATCGGCAGATGAGTGTATTAAAAAACGGTGGCACATCTACACAATGGAAATACTATCTAAACTAATAAAAGCGTAATATTAAAATTGACCATTTCTTCGGGACGCCCAACAGCCAATCAGAACAATGGTATGCAAATTAGCCCAGCCAAGATGGGGGAGGCCCGGGCTGGCAATGGAGCAATTGCGCCGGCACACGCAAGGGCGGAGGCCTGGCCTCCGCCCTTGCGTGCTCTGGCGGTCGGTTCCAGACAGTGGCGGCGGCTGCAGGGCTGGGCGGCCTCCCAGGCCCTCGGTTCTGCCACCGGGGCTGGCAATAGAGCGATTGCACCAGAGCACACAAGGGCGGAGGCCTGGCCTCTGCCCTTGCATGCTCTGGTGGTCAGTTCGGGCAGTGGTGCCGGCTGCAAGGCAGGGCGGCCTCCCAAGGACCCCGGTTCTGCGGCCGGGGCTGGCAATGGAGCGATGGGGCTGGGAATAGAGCGATCGCGCCAGTGGTTGGTTCTGGGCGGCCTTGGGTGAGAGCCGGCCCGGTCCTCGGCTGGGGCTGGCAATAGAGCAATCGTGCCCACGGTGGTTCCAGACAGCGGTGAGCAGCCACAAGGCCGGGAGCTGGCAGCTCAGACCAGCCCTGCGAGGCCTGGGAATAGAGCAATTGGGCCCACGCGA
>PVJC01010485.1:0-34833 GCA_004026665.1 Murina feae
TATGATGTGCATGTTGTTATGCTTCATGTTCCAGAGGCCTCTTACACTATTCTCATATGCATATGGTACACTTTTTATAGTTGTTCAAACATCCTTGGGTATTCTATTATGTTTTTGTCAGTGTTTGTTGTCTTTGTTTTTCATATGCATAATGGTATCCTTAAATTCAGCAATTTTTCCTCAGTCATGTTCGGTCTTCAAGTCCATCGAAAATATTCTTCATTTCTGTTATACATTTTTTCATCTCTAGTATTTTTTAGTCCCTACTTAAGATTTCCATGTCTCTGTTTACATTGTCCATTTGTTCTTTTATGCTGTCTTCTTTCATTATTAGAACACCCTTAGCATATTAATCATGATTATTTTAAATTCCTAGTCTGATCATTTCAACATCCCTGCCATGTCTGGTTCTGATGCTTGCTCTGTTTCTTCAAGTTGTGTGTGTGTGTGTTTGTTGTTTGTTTGTTTTAGTATGCCTGGTACCTTTTTCCTGATAGCTTGACAAGATGTGTTGAATAGAGTAGTGGTTCTCAACCTTCTAGCCCTTTAAATACATTTCCTCATGTTGTGACCCAACCATAAAATTATTTTCGTTGCTACTTCATAACTGTAATGTTGCTACTATTATGAATCGTAATGTAAATATCTGATATGTAGGATGATCTTAGGCGAGCCCTGTGAAAGGGTTGCTCAACCACCAAAGGGCTTGCAACCCACAGGTTGAGAACTGCTGAGTTAGAGGAACTGCTATAAATAGGCCTTTAGTATTGTGGTAGTAAAATGTTAGAGGAAGAGAAATGTTGTATAGTTCTTGGTTAGGTCTCAGTCCTTTAACAAGCTGATGCTTCTGTTTGGATTATGAACTTTACAAGTGTTTCTGTTTTTTCTTTCCCCTCACTTGGACAAAATAGCTAGAGTGGGCTGAGGTTGCGTATTTCCCTTCCCTAGGTCAGTTAAGGTCTGATAATACCCCAGCAGGTTCAGCTCGTTAACTAGTTTACCTTTGGGTAGGCTTTTCAGAAAGAGTAGAGTGATCTGGCATATTTTAAAATGATTCCTTTTCCTCTCACCCTGCAGGAAGCATGAGAAGATTTTTCGCAAATTTACTGGGAGAACCACATCAAGCTCCTGTAAATAAATCTCTCAAAATTATGGGATTCTCTATGACTGAGTCCTACTGGAGTTTACCCCTTAGGGTTGTCCACACTGACCCTCTAGCAATTAGAGTTCAGGTTTTCTTATCCCAGCACTGATTCACTAGGTCGTTTCTGCTGGAGAGTCTCTGCCTATTGTAAGTAGTGACTCATGCTGTTCACCTTTTTGTCTCTCCAATCTTGGGGGCAGTAGTATGCCCTGTGTCTTCACCTCTGATAGGGATCTTTGAAGCAGTGTTGATTTCTCAGTCTGTTCAGCTCTTAAATTAAGATGGAGTGGCAATGTCTAAGCTCCTTGCATAAGAAACAGAATAACAATATTTTTATAGCACAAAATGGAAAGATGGTATTTTAAGCAGAGGCAAAACAGGAGTAAATAGGGAAAGAAAGCCACAATATATATTTTAGAAATATGAATACAAAAATTGAGTATGGCATATAATTCCTGAATGAGCATTTTATATACAATTCAAGAGGCAGATTGAGACCAAGGGTTTGAGGGCTTAAAGTTAAGTTACCAATTTTTATTTTTCCTCTTTATCCTTGAGAAGTCATTGTAATTTTTTATCAGGGAAGGAAACAAATAAACTATATTTATAATATTTTTATCTGGTCCTGATTTATATGTGCAAGATGAATTCTAAGAGAAGGAGCGGCCAGTTGCAAACCCTTGATGGTGGTCAAAGAATGGCATTATGATAAGTTATTTCAGTAGAGCTGGACAAAGTAATGGATGGATCAAAGTAAAAATATAATGACTGAGACTAGATACGAAATCCAATTAAACAAAAATAGAGATGTCAACAAGAAAACTCCTTAGGCTAGATAATGAATATATATATATATATATATATATATATATATATATATATATATATATATAATGATGAGCTTTTTTGCTCATAATTTGGTTTTGTCTGATTAGCAGGTCATCAGAAATGTTGTACTAGTTGTCAAGTTATGAGAGCAGGATTGAAGTAGAGCAATGATGATTGAAGTCAGGGAATGGGAGATATGTGTGATAGAGAAAAATATGTCAGAAAACATTATGGATAGAACCATTGTCAGAATTAAGAGAGCCAAACAGAAGAGAGAGAACCAGCATTCATGAAAGTTGGAGAGAAACAATAGTCATAGTGTTTCAAGATCCTAAGAAAGGAGTGTTTCAAAAAAGGGATGAATTGAGAGGTCATTGGATTTGAATGCTGATGCTTTTCTTGCAGAATATTTCAGATGAGTACATTGCAAAAGCTATTTTGCATGGGAATGATGATGCAGAGGGCCTAAAACATTGTTTCGAAAGGACTGACCTTTAAGATTTCTAATAATCTTGAAGTTTAATATTTCTAACATATTTTTTTTGCCTTTTTAAATGGTAACATCATAGATCTAAGAAGCCCCAAACAAAATACAATTTTGGTTTTCTAATAATTAGCTCTGGAACATAACTTTCACAAAAAAAGTGTTTCATTATCTTATATGAGTCCATTTATGGTATAAAATCAATAGGTTAGCCACTAAGTGAGCATTTTATTTTTCTCAATATTTTTGAGAGAAGCTTCTAATTTAACTTTTTTCTTTCCTACTTGGATCATATAAGGAACCATAATAACTTTATAAATCATTAAAAATCCACTAAGAAAGTAGTAGGGATAAGATAGACTGTTTTCCTCTGTGATAGGGCAGATAGAATGGTCTTCAGCGCTCTTATGACATATGAAGCAGTATCTACTTTCTCAAGAAAGGATGTTTGGAATTACACAGGTATGAATTCTCTCTACTTAGGGGGATTTGGCATCCCTCTGCAAGTACTGAGCTTGGGCACTGAGCCCTTAACCTGTGGGACCTGATGCTATTTCCAGGTAGATAATGTCAGAATTGAGCTGACTCGGAGGACACCAGGCTGGTGTCCCAGAACTGCTTGGTGGTGTGGGAGACTCCTGACTTCCATCTCACACATGTTGGAACTGGGTCCAGACCCTTTAGTAAACAAATTCAAGGTAAGAGGTCACATAGTGGAAAATCACCTAAAAATAGCATTTTAATTTTTTTAATATATTTTATTGATTTTTCACTGAGATGAATAGGGATAGAGAGTTAGAAACATTGATGAGAGAGAAACATCGATCAGCTGCCTCTTGCACAGTCCCCACTGGGGATGTCCTCACCAACCAAGGTACATGCCCTTGACTGGAATCAAACCTGGGACCCTTGAGTCCGCAGGCCGATGTTCTATCCACTGAGCCAAACCAGTTAGGGCAGCAGTTTAATTTTAATAGTGATATTTTGTGATTTAATCCAAAAGAGCAAAGTGGAACTTTATGTTCCTTAAGCAGATACTAAGCACAAATGTGGACTGCCTCGTTTGTACCACTTTCACTGCTTTATGCTGCCTTATAAGACTACTCTTGTTCAATGGAAAACATTACCACCCAGCTGTCTCATTCAGCAAGATACTTTTCACAGTGTGGAAATGCAAGATTGGGAAAAATGTATTTCAACCTTAAATGAATGCAAAACATTAATAAAATTATCAGCATAAACACATGAGGAGTGTCAGAGATTATAGTAGCTACTTTTGCCATCTCTTTTCAAACTTGACAGTGTGGTTTGAATTTCTGAAAATATAGCATAAAGACTTGTATCCTCATTTATATGCGTGTTCCTACCTTAAGCCAGTGTTTGAGGAGTTCTGGCATTTATACCTGTGATTAGAGCTAAAACATCTTTCCATGGGGCTGTTTTCAGAGCTTGAAAACTATTTGGGTCAATCCATCTTTCTCTGAATGTCAGGTTGGTCAACATTGAGGAGGTAAATAGAAACTAATGACACTCATCAAGTTGATTATGTGAATGATTTATTGGACCCAATCATTGAACACTTTCATAAAGTCAATATCAGGGAAAGAAACTGGGCTCTTATGATGGTAAACTGTATTTGCACTGTCAACATTCAGTGATTTATTACAAACCTCTAGCTAGGATTAGGATATTATAAATGGGGGAGAATGGAAGGCTCATTAATTGTTTATGTCCACAGGTGGAAGACATGCAGTGGGCTAGCAGGGAACACACGCACCCAGCATCTGTCTGCAGCCTGCCCTGTAAGCCTGGGGAGAGGAAGAAAACGGTGAAAGGGGTCCCTTGCTGCTGGCACTGTGAGCGCTGTGAAGGCTACAACTACCAGGTGGACGAGCTCTCCTGTGAACTTTGCCCTTTGGACCAGAGACCAAATATCAACCACACAGCCTGCCAGCTTATCCCCATCATCAAACTCGAGTGGCATTCTCCCTGGGCTGTGGTGCCTGTGTTTGTTGCCATATTGGGAATCATCGCCACCACTTTTGTGATTGTGACCTTCGTCCGCTATAACGACACCCCGATTGTGAGGGCTTCAGGACGGGAACTTAGTTATGTGCTCCTGACAGGGATCTTCCTGTGCTACTCAATCACCTTCCTAATGATCGCAGCCCCGGATACAATCATATGCTCCTTGCGACGGATCTTCCTAGGACTCGGCATGTGCATCAGCTATGCAGCTCTTCTGACCAAAACAAACCGAATTCACCGGATATTTGAGCAGGGGAAGAAATCGGTCACAGCACCCAAGTTCATTAGCCCAGCATCCCAGCTGGTCATCACCTTCAGCCTCATCTCCATCCAGCTCCTGGGAGTGTGTGTCTGGTTTGTGGTGGACCCCCCACACATCATCATTGACTATGGTGAACAGCGGACTCTAGACCCAGAGAATGCCAGAGGCGTGCTCAAGTGTGACATTTCTGACCTCTCGCTCATTTGTTCTCTGGGGTACAGCATCCTCTTGATGGTCACTTGTACTGTTTATGCCATTAAGACGAGAGGTGTTCCAGAGACTTTCAATGAAGCCAAACCTATCGGATTTACCATGTACACCACCTGCATCATTTGGTTAGCCTTCATTCCCATCTTTTTTGGTACAGCTCAGTCGGCAGAAAAGGTAAGTGCAAGAAATGTATTTGTCAATTTTTCCTTGGATTTAACTTTTTTTCTTCAAGATCCTCTCCAGCCTTTCTCTTGGTTCTTTTATATTCTCCCCAAATGATTTAGTCTGTGTGGTTCTTATTTAGAAATACACACACACACACACACACACACACACTTCTCTCAAGGTCGCTTTGCATTGAATATGTATTGACTGAGGCTGATTTTCCATATTTAATGTGTCCTTCTTGGCAAGGCTGGAGATTGACATAGCTCACATCACTATCTGGATCACTCTTTCCAGTTCTGTTATCTACTAACATAACTGTTCTTTTCCCAATGTTCATTAAAAGAGGAATAGAGAAAAGACAGACAAGGTTCATAGGGGTGAGTGTCCCAGAGATCACCTACTGCCTAACAAATGACTCTTTTTTTCTGGATCCAGTGTGACTCTGGGTTAAAGCTATTCCTTAATAAAGGCGATAGTTATAATCACAGAAGGAGGTTTTAACATAAAACCGCAGCAAAAAGAAATTGAAGCCGTCTTACTGTTTTTCTTCAGCCTCCATTTTTATTGCTTTTCCGCATGTGGAGGATGATGGTGGGGATTAAAGACAAAAATGGGAAGTTATACAGAGCAGTTTATAACTTTTCAGAAGGGAAATCTCTCAAAAGGATTTCCTTTTGCCACTATTTACCTCTTCTTCATAAACCACTACACTGGAAGAACATCTGTATGTGAAGGGCATATGCACAGAAATGGGTGTATGCATGTGGTTCTATGTACAGAAAAGTAGAGAACTAATGTCACCGGGAAATCCAAGGTTTGGGTTGTATGCTAGAGACAAGTCAGCTTGCGAAGCAAGAGCAAAGCTATCTTTCTGTAAGGAATAGCCCATCAGCTCAATGTGCACATGAGGAAGTTCTTCTTTCAGAGTGAGGACTTAAAGGTTGTTTCACTTTCCATCATCAAAAGTCACGAGGTAATCAAATATCCCAGAGACAATTCCCTAGTCGCTACCATTCCAAGTGAGGTTGCACATGACTCTTAAAATTCCAAATAATTCAGAAGAAAACCTTCTCTGTAGGGGTTTGGAGAGCTCATTGGTATGAGCACCCATCCTTTCCTAGATCAATGTGGCCTGCAGCCATGTGTGGATACAAATGTACTTCAGCACACCTGTTGCTGAACAGAGCAAACTTTTGTGGACTCTAGAACTGTCACCTTTCTTGACTTGCACGGCCAATGGAGGCCCATGAATATTTCATGTGAAACTAAGCATATAGCAGGAAAGAAAGTAGGACAATTTGGGGCTCTAACCCTAATAACTGAAAAGGATTATATTTTGTCATATGCAGATGGGACTGTATTAGGATAAAACTTGTAAATTAGGAAAGAATGTATGAGTTGAAAAATAAGTTTTGCAAAGTCTATTGGGTTTGTTTTGATATGGTTAATAGTTGTTCTAGTCATGGTAAACAATGCTTTTGTAGATTCTGGAAATGTGTATTATGTGAATTAATAATAATAATAACAATTTAATTGGTATTTATATTTGATCCTATGAATGCCTTTTTAAAATATACTGTTTTATCTAAAGAGGGTCCTAAGTAGTTTACTTTGGCTTAACAAATATTTAACCAAACAGAATCTTCTGAGTTCTGACATCTAACTTTCCTTTCCTTTTTTTTAAATCTCTTTCTTTACTTTTTTTAAAATATATTTTTATTGATTTTTTTATGGAGAGGAAGGGAGAGGGATAGAGAGTTAGAAACATAGATGAGAGAGAAACATCGATCAGCTGCCTCCTGCACACCCCTGACTGGGGATGTGCCCACAACCAAGGTACATGCCCCTGATCAAAATCAAACCCGGGACCCCCCAGTCCACAGGCCAACACTCTATCCACTGAGCCAAACCAGTCAGGGCTCTTTATTTACTTTTTATAAATTACAGCCCACTCTAAATTTTCATATTGTGCTTCCAATAAGATGTTATTTTTTATTTAGATCATTCAGTGCCTAGATTTTTAGATTAAATAAAATCATGGCTCTATATCAAGCTATTGGGTATCATCATCATAGTTAAAACATGCATTTTGCTAATAAGTTTTCTTAAGATAAGTGAAAAAATAACTGTAGTCTCTGAGAACAAAAACTCTGCAGAGTTGCAGCTGCCCGTAAGGAGCAGTAATAGAAATAGCAAGAGTTTCAGGTGAATGGACACATGAACATGCCAGGGATGGAGGTTGCCCAGTGCTGCTGAGGATGCAGGAGCTTCAGATCCATCTGTAAACCTGAGTGTGACGTGTATATTTATAGGTGCAGATAAATCCACGCCTGTGGAGATATGAATGAATGTGGCTAGACAAAATTCCCTTTTATTTATTAGCTTTTGGAATCAAAATAAGTCAATGAAGCAAATTGTAAGACAAGGGATAAAATAATGTTCATTGGAAATTGTTTTGTATTATTCCAATGAACATGGCAATACTAAAGAAATCAATAAGAAACACCAATTTTAGGAATTTTCAGAACACTATAGTCCTCAAATTATTTGGTTGGTCTTAGGGTTGCTGAATTTATAACAACTCTACATCAAAAGCTATCTAATCTAATAAAAAAGTAATATTGAAATTGACCGTTTCTACAAGATGCCTAAGCCACTCCCACCAGCCAATCAGAGCAGCTGTATGCAAATTAACCCAGCCAAGATGGAGGCTGGCAGTCACGGAGCTGAAGTAAACAGGAGGTTTCCCTTGCATCAGGAGTAAGCTGTCTGCCAGCCGGCTGGGCTTCTTCAGGCTCCAGGCAACATATTTGCAACATTGTTGCAATTATAGAAGCCTCAGAGCTGAAGCAAACAGCAGGCTTCCATTGCACTAGTGATGGAGGAAACTGCCTGCCTAGGCAACATTCTTTCAATTATAGAAGCCATGGAGCTGAAGCAGACAGGAGGCTTCATTACCTGCCTAGGCCTCAGCTTAAATGAACAGTGTATCAATTATAGAAGATAAATAAACCCCAGAAACCTGCTTCCAGCCAGCCTTGCTGAGACATTGGGTCAATGGGACCTTTGGGCAGCCTGAAAGCCTGAAAGCAGCCCTCAGGCCTGCACCCAAGCTGGCCACACCACAGTGGGGTGAGAGACCCCACTAGGGGGCTTGGCCAGCCTGCAAACAGCCATCAGCCCCTCACCCAGGCTGACCAGGCACACCAACATTGGACATCCCCAGAAGGGTCCCAGACTGTGAGAGGGCACAGGCCGGGCTGAGGGACCTCCCAAGTGCACAAATTTTGTGCACCGGGCCCCTAGTTATATAATAAGTGACTAAGAATTTGCTATTGAAGTATCTATACTAATAAAAGGGTAATATGCTAATTGACCAAGTCAACTGGACATCTTTTGGTCATAGGGTCCTCCTTCCAGACAAAGCCACAGTGGCAGAAACAGAGGAAGAGGCAGTTAGGGGAGATCAGGCTGGCAGGGGAGGGCAGTTAGGGGTGATAGGGTCAGCAAGGAAGGGCAGTTAGGTGTAATCAGGCAGGCAGAAGAGGGCAGTTAGAGGCAATCAGGCAGGCAGGGGAGGGTGGTTAGGGGCAATAAGGTGGCAGGGGAGGGTGGTTAGGGGTTTTCAGGCCAATAGGCAGAGGGGTTAGGGGCAATCAAGCAGGCAGGCAGGTGAGTGGTTAGAAGCCAGCTGTCCCAGATTGTGAGAGAGATGTCCAACTGTCAGTTTAGGCCTGGTCCTGCAGGGTGCAGACTGGGCTGAGGGATCCCCCTGCAGTGCACAAATTTTGTCCACCAGCCCTCTAGTATTATATAATACACTTATGTGTCATCCTAACACTTCACATTGAAATTGGCTAGCTGCTATTCTCTGTTAAAGTCTTTATTCAAAATAATACATAAAATGTTTGAGAATGATTATTTTTCACATTGCTAAAATTATTGACACATATTAAAAGTGAATAAAACTTTTATGTCTCTAAAAGAAGGCTTTAAATAAGATTTATTGACTTTGGAGGACCAAAGAGCTGGTCAGTCTTCCATTCTCATTTATAATGCTTAGCCAATGAGCCTCACCATTATCAACTTGAATTGTTTGCAACATTTAGGTAGCCCACACATTCATTAATTCAGCAGGTCCTTATTGAGCATTGTGTCCAGCATTGTTCTAATTATTGAGTTCATGTCAGTCTGCTTTCCTGTCTGGCTCAGTCTGGCTCCCAGCCAATGCTGTATGATGCGATGCCTGCCAGCACCAGGAAGGTGCCAGACTCAAGGGCAAGAGAAGATAGTGAGGGGTCAGATCTGAGATAAAAAAGCAAAGATGAAAGCTGTGCATCTTATAACTATACATCAGTGACATCAAATTTATAGCAGGGAAGACAATGAAAAAGTGAAGTTTCTTCTAGTATGTATTTCATTAATTACACTTATTAGAGTAATTTCTACAAAAGAAAACTTATCTAGCCCCTAGGTTTCTCTGATATTACAAGAGAAGTAGGAATGAAGAGCAAAATTAGTTGAATAATTTTGACAGATGTTTCAGAAAAATCTCTGAGTAAAATCAAGTTAAAAGGGATCTTAGTAGCACTCACAAAGGCAGACAGCTCTCTCTGTCTTCATTCAATGATCAAACTCCTTTTAATTTCTGCACATTCCCTTTTTCAAGAGTTTAAAATTGAGATGAATCATGTTTATTCCAATAGAGCTTATGCCATTATTTATTAACTTTGTTCCTAATACTGCATTCTACTAGATCATAATATAAATGCACTTTTTCTTTTTTTATATAAAAATGGTGTGAAGGAAGGATATACATTCTGAGGCATGAACATGGACTAACACAAACTCTTACAATTTTACTGAAAAACAAACTATGCAAATATAATTAATGTAATCATCAGGAAAAGAATCTCAGGGATGGTTAGGGGCTATTAATATGGGAAATATCTATAAAATACATATTTTATCATCTCTAATTGGTCTCATATAACCAAGATTTTCAGACATGGGTTATGACACTGCCAAGGTCCAATGAGCACATTGCTTTAAACACTGTGTCAGTTATAAACAAAATAAAACATCCTCAAAATGAAAAAGGAAGAAAACTCAACAATGTCAGAACTCCTGATGTCCCCAACTAGCCTTTCTCCCTTCACCCCCTGATGGATTGTGCAGCAATCAGCTAGCAGTCCAAGTCAGAAACCTAGGCATTATCTGCAACAATTCCCTCTATTCACTCCCACTCTTTTATTTCCTCCTCTCATCATTACATGTAATCTTTTATAAAAATTTATAGAGGGAAATCAGTATCTGTCTGATATATATCTGAATGAATATGTCTTTCAATATGGAGCCTTTTATTATACAGACTAGGGGCCCAGTGCACAAAAATTTGTGCACTCAGGAGGTCCCTCAGCCTGGCCTACGCCCTCTCAGAGTTTGGGACCCCTCTGGGGATGTCCACCTGCTGGCGTGCCTGGCCAGCCTGGGTGAGGGGCTGATGGCTGTTTGCAGGCTGGCCAAACCCCCCAGTGGGATCCCTCACCCCACTGTGGTGTGGCCAGCCTGGGTGCCAGCCTGAGGGCTGTTTTTAGGCTTTCAGGCTGCCCAGAGTGCCCACTGACCCAATGTCCCAGCAAGGCTGGCTGCAAGCAGGTTTCTGGGGTTTATTTATCTTCTATAATTGATACACTATTCCTTTAAGCTGAGGCCTAGGCAGGTAATGAAGTCTCCTGTCTGCTTCAGCTTCATGGCTTCTATAATTGAAAGAATGTTACCTTGGTAGAGGCCTAGGCAGACAGTTTCCTCCATCGCTGGTGCAACGGAAACCTGCTGTTTGCTTCAGCTCCGAGGCTTCTATAATTGCAACAATGTTGCAAATATGTTGCCTGGAGCCTGGAGAAGCCCAGCCTCCTAGGCAGACAGTTTACTCCTGGTGCAACTGAAGCCTCCTGTTTACTCCAGCTCCGTGACTGCCGGCCTCCATCTTGGCTGGGTTAATTTGCATACAGCCTCTCTGATTGGCTGGTGGGTGTGGCTTTGGTGTCCTTTACAAAAAGTCAATTTTAATATTACTCTTTTATTAGATTGGATGCCTTTTTAATGAGTGAATGGAGTACCTTGCACAATAATCATATAATAATATATATGTTTATTTATGATTTAAGTTATACCAAGGCATTAGGGAATGTTACATATATGCCTTATTGTGATCTGCATTACAGTATTTTTTTCTGAAAAATGAGTTTTCTCATGTAAATGATGGGCCATAAACACTATTAAAATGTTGTCAATTACTTATTTTGAATAGTACTGCTAAATATTTAGGGAGAAATGCAAAAAGGAATTATTATAATTGCCCTTACTTATATCTAAAATACACAAAGCAAAGGAGAATTAATGTGATTATCCAGATACGTTTACCATTTCATCCATCCCTTATTCTTTAACTGCATATGACTACTGGAGACCAGAGGAGTGTGGGGAAACAGATGGATGAGTGGAATTAAGAGGTGCATGAGCTCTGGAGTGAGAAGGCTTGGGGTCAAATCCTGGCTCTGCTAAACCAGCTGAGAGAATGTAGAGAGTGTAGAACAATTGCCCCACCTGCATTCAGCCCTATTCTCAAAATGGAGCAGATGTGAGTTCATATAGTACAGGAAAGGCAGGAAGAATAATTAACAAACTAACAAACAAAACCCTCCTCCTCTTGTCTCATTATGGTGTATTTGCATAATAGATCTCATAGTAGGTTTACATAATATGAGTTATAAGACCATTTAGCACATAATAAGCAATTAATAAATGTTGGCTATTATTCCTATTAGACTACATTTCATGAGGGCAGAGACCTTATTTGGTTAGCTCACCATTTCATCTTGGGCACCTTGCAGAAAGTTGGGCCAGAATAGGTTCTCAAAGACATATGTGTTTAATGATTGAATATTTTCACATTCACTCACATAATTGCCTCAGTTTCTCCAGTCATTTAGACCATGTTTGTGCAGCACCCCAACAGGAAGTGTTTTTGCAAACAGTGGGGCTCTCCTGAGGGTGTAGAGCATGTGGGTTATAGCAGTCAGAGAGGGGAGAGGGCGACAGAATCTGTAAGGGGAGGAGGAGGAGGAAGGAGGGTCCTTCCCAAGGCAATGTGTAACTGCCTTTCTCTCTTTAGCAGAAAATACCGGAAGAAGCAACATGTCATCAGAAAGCAGCTGCTGAAATATTTAAGTTAAAATCAAGTAACTTAAGAGTTGAAAATAATAACTAAAACTCCTACTTTAAGAAATAGTCCCGATAAGGAAAGAATAGCCTGAGAAACCTGGGGTAAGAGTGTCAATATGACCTAGACAATAATGGGAGTAATTTTCAGAATGGATCAGACTAGAGGTAGTTTCCAGCCACACCTGCCTCCTTACATTTGATTCCTTAGGATGCTGGGAGGTAGAAATGATTATCATTATCCACCTTTCGTGTTTGCAATCGCTGTAAACTGTATAGTGTTCCCTTTCCTTGGCAGCTTGCGGTCTTGTGAAGCTGATTTTCTTGAAGGGTCCGTGGTGCCTCACTATAGTTCTAGAATGATCTTAGATATTGTGGTGGGTTTTGTCTGGACAAGGTCCATTATACTGGACTGTTGCAATTAACTCTGGAAGGGAAAAAAAAAAACAAATTTAAAATAAGAAAAAGAAAAAAACAACTAGAAAAGAAAAACATCTCGTTTGTGCACTCAGCTAAAATGATATGCTTGTGAAGATGTGGAAGCAAAGGGAAATAAGGAGACCCCTGGATGGACATAGGCAAGCCTGGTAGGCAGCTCTCCCGGGAACGTTGCCTTGGCTACACTTGTTTCCTCTGTCCCCGGTTGTGCTGTGCGTATCACCAGTATAGAAAAATACCAACTTACACATTTAGGGCAATTCTTTCGGGGGATGCCTGTCCTATTTGACATCACGAAGAAATGCTTACTCAGTGAACTTTGCTTAGAGCCCCATGATTTGAGGGCCCCGAGGAACCTGTGGGGCCTGCGAGTACTTGAATCAAACATCTGGTTGTTGGTGAAAATGTGGTACTTTCACATTCATCCTTTTTAAACTGAAATTGAGTTTGCAAGGTTTTAATTTTTTATGCCCAAATTAGAATAATTTAATCAACTAGACAATTAGTCAGCCTGGAACTTAGTCCTGGAACTCATATAGCTCATTGAAATGGCTGAACTTTCTTAATATGATTGAAAATGTTAAAGTACTAGATTTGATTAAGATTAAACCATGAGTATTTTCAGAGTCAGTAAAGACCATTACTTTATTTCAAAATGTTTAGGAGAATGTCATACAAATAGACTTACACTTTTTTCTATATAGACAGAGCTCCAATGACACCACGGGTGCAGGCTATACAGAATGCAGTGACTAATTTCATTATATAAATTAAATTATAAAATTTTAAAAAATTATAAAATTTAAATTGAATTTTCCATGATTCAGTACATGCTTATATCTCACGCAGTGCACAGGGTGCCAACAAGAGCAGATTGCAAGGAAATAGTTTCTTTTGGCTATCACCAAAACACATTTTTTATGTTGGAAAAATTTAAAAAATATTCACATACAGTTTTACATGGGTTAGTGCTACTCTCCCCAAAGTGTATAAAATATCTAATGAAAATATAGTATAAATTCTAGACTATTTAAAATAAATCTAAGGCATATTTATTTGCCTCATTAAAAGAACAACATAAAAAACTCATTGTGGCTTTTGGTTCAAGATATGGTCTGGCATAAACATATATATCCCTTCCCTCTATGAGAACAATGAAATTGGAAAAAAAGGAAGAAAAGGAGGAAAGAAAGGGAAAAACACAGGAAGGAAATAAGGAGGGAGAGATGTAGACAGAGAGAGAGAGAAAGCTATAATAGTTTTAGAGCCAATATTAGGTAAAACAATTTGAGAAAACCCTAAAAAATAAGTCAGATCAGTCTGAGATTTGGAAAGATTAAAAGCAAGGAAGCACAGCCCAAGAGAGGTCATTGACTCTTGCCATGGAAGTCCCAAATCATTTCTAACCCTAAAGTCACATGCAGACCTGAAGCAGGCATTGGAGTGACCATCGAGAACATTCTTTAAAGAGCTCCATTTCAAAATAGTGAGGGCCAGTTGAGCACCTCACTTTCCCTTTCTGCTCTAACCTTACATGTAAAGAGAGTACAAGTTAAAATTACAGAATTCTACCCTAAAGAATGGGAATCATCTGATGGCAGAATTACCTCATACTTCACTGAGAGAGAAACAGAGCAGAATTTGAAGTAATTTTATTTCAGACAGACACGGACAAGTGGGAAATAGAAAAGACAGACTCTATCCAGGAGAGAAATATGATCAATTTCTCAACACTGAGAATAAGTTCCCCCAGGGGTGGGCCCCAGTCACTTGCCTGCCTGCATCCCTGCATTTTTAAGAGCAGCCAGTCAGTTAAGACGACCACTGACTTAATACAAGTCCTGCTGGCCAGGAAAAATGGAGCCCCCAGTGATCCTTGCCAACAAACTTGGCCCTTCAATTATAATTATACTTCAACGGCCAAAGATATCATGAGAACAAGCGTGCGCACACACACAGAGAGCAAAACTGAGGCAATCCAGAAAATATGAGATGATTTTTCAAAAAACAGACATTTTATTGCCATTCCAATAGAATCAAGAAGATATTGATATCTATTCACAAATTGATTGCTATGGAAAAGATAAAAGAATAAGAAAAAATAATACTGAAAATTAAATTTATGAATGTGAAAATAAAAAGCTGGACCAGTGGACTGAGACTAGGATGGTTAGGATTAAAGAGCAGAGTATAGATCTGAAGGGTAAATAAAAGGTAGAAGGACAAAGAAAAAGATTAAAATGATACAAAGAAAATATGAGATATGTTAGAACGTGTTGAGCACACGTGCAGGACCTAGTAAGCATCTGAGAAGAAACAGGGAAAAAGAAGAGGAAGAAATGCTGTAAAATAATAACATCAATTGTATTCATATTTGGGTTGTTAAAAGAAACGTTTCAAAACTGAAGAAAGACAATTCTGACAGGCTAAAAAGACACCCATCTCAGTAACATTTCACTAATTGAAATAAACTTACAGCCTTTTAGAGGGAAAGAGGAATGAAAAGCTGACTTCATCTGCTACCGTGGATTCTAGAAGGCAAGGAGCAAAGACTTTCTGAGGGAAAAGTATTTGAAACTGATAATTATAATTATAATTAGCCAACCAAACTATCAATCATTGTGAGACAGAAAATCTGGTGCCTACATGTCTTATATATGAATTATTCTAGACGTAGTCCAACTAAATAAAAAAGTGTATCTGATTAAATGAATAACTGATTACATATGATTTAGAAGAAAAAGTTTAAAAACAAACTGTAAAAAGAATCTATTAAACCTTAGTGTCTAAATGACCTTTAAAATGCAAAGTTTTGATAATTATATTTATTTCTTCTCTGCGAGCCCAGTCATGCTACTTGAATGAATCTAAGAAAAAAAGCTTTTAGTAGCCATGATACAGGGATTGCTTTTGTCTTTATCTCACATTGTTAGAATGGATTTAGAAACAAAACATGGGAATGTTCATTTATCTACCGAAATGAATGTAAATATTATAATTTGATATAATTTTAAGAAACTAGGAGGCATCTAAGTAGGATCAGTGGAGAGAGAGTTGTGCAAACACACAAAAGCATTCACCTTGCACTGTCCACAGATATAATCTAAAATTGCTAACTGGAGAGTATGTGTGTTTTTTACAGAACAACAAAACAAAACATAAAACCCGTTCAAATGTGTTAATTTTATAGAACAGCATCAGGATATGGAGAATGGGTGACCCAGGGTTTTAATTTTATTTAATAAATGCTTAGACTTTATTTTCCTTTAATTCATAAATCTATAGATTAAAAATAGAAATCATTGCCTACAGAGAGGTTTAAGGGAAAGTTCCAAGAAAAACTTTTCTCAGACAATATGAATGTACATTTTTATATTGGGGACTTTTGGTGTGTGTATGTGTATCTGGAGAACACCTTTTAGATACAGAAATGGGTGAGTGATTTTATGTTATGGAAATGACTCAAGATCTTTGAGTATCACAAACGTTTGTGAATTTCTTCCTTTTTATGGTTAATGTCATTTCTAAATAAATATTTTTAAGGTCCACAGTTTAAGTATCAATTTACAGCTGATGATAGCATTTTGTCTCATCAGAACTATTTATCAAATGTTTGCCATATGCAAGGACCTTTGCCTGATGCTCAGGAAAATACAATTATGAGTAGGAAGCTTGCTGTCCAGTTGTTTAGGGTCAAGTAGGGTGGGGGCAAACCAAGCACGCAGATGACTGCTACAAGGCAGAGTAATACTATGGAGGCAGAGTGCCTATTGTGAGATCTTGGGATCAGTAATGGCAAAAAGAGGAAGGTAGAATATCCTTGAAGGGATCAAGAAGGTCTCCACGAAGGAGGTGAGAATTAAATAGACCTTGAGCCCTGGCTGTTGTGGCTCAGTTGGTTGGGCACCATCCCTGGCACCAAAAGGTCACTGGTTGGATTCCTGGTCAGGGCAGGAGGCAAACTAATCAATGTTCCACTCTCATACAGATGTTTCTATTTCTCCCTCTCCCTTCCTCTCTATCTAAAAATAAATAGAAATATAAATAAATAAACCTCAAAGCGTGGAGAGAAACAGCTGAAAGCAGGTTTCTTCAGGGAACTGTGTATAAAACCTGTGTCCAAAAATTGTTTTGAGTTTAGCATAGTCACAGGAAGAGCTGGGTGACAATATGTTCAATTTCTCCCATTCTTAATGGCACTCCTTTTACCCTGGAAAAATATTTCCCAGTGTGGGCAATAAATTATAGGGTTATATACAAAATAAGACTCATTTGATAATTGGCATACATTTTGTGGTATTATGCCAAGTTTGTACTTCGTTTGCTAGGGACATGAGCGTATTTGAATCTCTCTGAGCATGGCTCTATTCTCAATACACTGACGTTTTGTGAGATTTCTTTGTCAGTGGTGAGTCATGAATTGTATTGTTCAAGGATAAGAAAAGACAATAACAAGATTATTGAAGAAATCCAGGCAAAAAATATTGGGGGCTTGACATGTGGCTGTGAAAGTGGAAAGAAGAAATTCAATTCCAGTTGAACCGGGAACAAGAGAAGAGGGAGTGGGAAGTGAGGTGCTTGCACTGGCTGTTCTGTGGCTGTGTGTGTGCTTCTGAACCTTCTCTGTGGCTGCTACAAGGATTCCATCAAATCAGACCTCACAAAAAAGACTGTAGCTTTCTCTTTGCTGTGGGCGAAAGGAGAAAAAGAGCAAAAAAATAGTTACTAATTACTGCATCTAACCGAGTATGCAGCAGGACTTGGGGGCCCAAAACAGTGAAGTTGGATGAAAATCAGATCATGTAAATAAAAGCAAAGTTAATGACTCAGGGACAAGAACACCTGCTGCATTGTAATTTTCAGAAAACCAATCTGCCAAGTAATATTCAAATAAAGTTTGATCGCTGAAGTAAAAAGGCAAACTCTCTAGAAATTAAGTCAAATTATTTTCAAGTGATTAAGAAACCAATTTAAATATTTAATTGTCATTGTCATGTAAATTTGGATGTTAAGTTGATTTTATATTCTATTAATTTGGGCAAATTTTAAAGTAATCTGGATTTGCTCTGCTTGTCATGGTCATGAAAAGATGTACTTAATATCTTTTTCTTCACTATGTATCTCATTTTTTTTATAACTTTGGGCTCCTTGCATATGAGAGTAATATATTAGCCAATCAGCTTTTAATTGTGCTATTATTGTTGCTCTTTAAAATTATTTATTAAAAGTCATGTATTGAGTCCATAAGGTAATCTGCAGAGTTCTGTATCTTGGCAGTGTAATAAATCTTGTTCACAGGAAGAACATTGGACCAATCAACACTCACAGCACTAATTGTAGGTCTTTTTGTTGTTGTTTTTTGTTTAAGAATGACATAATTCTCATTCTGAAAAAAAAACTTTTTATGTCAAAAATGACAGTAAATCAAATGTTTTCATCAAAATTTTATATTCACTATTTGTTCAGTTACCTGTATCTCTTGAAAAAAAATATTAAGGAATGTAATATGTTCTGCTGTCTGTTGGCCCTAATTCTGTAGCACACAGCTTTTCATATAACCTTTGTGAGTATATGCGAACATACACATTATACACACACATGTACATATAGCTGCTATTGATTTCATGGTCTAAGTTAAGATTAAATGTTATGTTTCTCCTGCCAGCTGTTTTCTCTAAAACGCTCATCCACACAAAGTGAGTTGAAGTGAGATTAGTATTGGTAGACGGTGAGCCTGTTATAAAACCTGCAGTATTTACACCAGCAGGCAGCCTGTTACTGTAACTCTTCCCTTTCTTCCACAAAACACTGTTCCCCTGCTAAAATGTCCAATTAAACTACAACTTACTAAACAGTTGGCTGTTTTGCCTGCTTATTGTTAAGAACTGACAGTGACATATACAAAATAAATAATTCCACTTACAATGAAACATTTGTAGAATGTGGCAAAAACACACACACCAGCAATGAGTAAGGGCAGTCAGTACCACAGTTTTATAAGACAACCCTTAACTTACTTATTTCTACCTCACTTAGTATGTATAATGTATTACATAGAGAAAACATGCATACATTTATGACTTAGTGATAACCCCCATCTTCTATTTTCCCTCCCTGACGTGCTGGGGAATCATATTGCTCTGAATCTTTTCTTATTTCTGTCTCCTTGATCTCTTCCTTCTGCTCAGCTTCTCACCGTCCCCTGATGTTGACCTTTCTCCCAGGCACCACTCCCTTGAAATCCTCATCACTCACACGGCTTTTGCTATGAAAGGACACTTGTGCTTTCTTAATCTCTGCTCTTTCACACATACAAAAATGTAATCTTAAACAGTCCAGAACCTAAATATGAAAATAATCCAAAACCCAAACTGTCAAATTAAGATATCTGAAACCAAAATGTTTTATAAATTAAAATAGAAACTATTGAATGCTTATGTCCCCAAAATCAGACTAAACTCTTTGTGTATAAATAATCTTTTATCTTGAAGAGATGAATTTTATAGATGCAGGGAAGTTAACTCAAGAATATTTACATTCCTACTGATGCTATAAGGTATACATGGGGCTGAACCTACTCATTTGGCTGTAGGTCTCATGAGTTTAACTATCCTTTCTCCATTAAGCATATTTCTCCATTATGCTTAATATTTTTAAAGTCTTCTTTTCTACCAATGTCATCTCTATTTTTCAGAAAGCCAAAGTTTAGAGTTAATACAGACTTCCTTTTTCCTTTCACCCCTATTAAAAATCTGTCAACAAATTTTATTATTCATCTGAAACTTTCCCTAGATCACACTTCCAAAGTTAAATCTCTTCCCAATTCCAAGATCAAATTCCTAATCTAAGTTGGGACTTCTGTGGTGACCTCCTAGACTTTTCCTTGACAGTGACTTCTAGATTTCTGCTATAAAGATATTCTATATACTTTTCTGCTTTATCATTTTTTAAAAATATACTCAATAAACCAGTATTTATTTACCACTTCCACTCAATAATGTTGACAGCATCCATTGAGCTAGAGGTGGCCTGCCTTTGTAGAGCTTGAATTCTGGTAGAAGAGACTGATTTTAAACCAAAATTCCAGAATAATTACTAATAAAATTGTTATAGTCATATAAAAGGTGATATGAAGGGTTCTGAAACTAAAATAATATTTACTGACCATTAGCTCAAACCTGCATTTTTCAAATTTTGTCTTTCCACAGCCCTTCATTTCAATGAACTCGGGTTTTTTGTATGTTTGTTTGTTTTAAACCAAAACAACCAACCCATGAATTCTTCTCTAACTTACAAGACATTAAGGATTCTGGATAGATATGTACTCTATCTGGACACCCATTGTTTTACAGTTCCATATTTGTGTCCTATGGTGTTTGTGGCACATTTATGAGTCTAGGCATCTATGGTTGTATATATGGTAGAAATTACTCAGGAAGACGTAATAATCACAATTCTCATGTGTTTTTCCCGAATCTCACTTCTTGCCAGTCCCATGATACCTGTCAAAGTACATTGCAAATAGTTTTCACTATAAGGTTTTTGTTGAATTGGATGTATAGGAACACGATAAACATTTCAAGCTAAGTCTGAGTCACTCTGTGCCAGAAAGTGACTTAAAGATAATAGCAAAAATATGTTTGGACTAAATGATTCTTGTCTCATTATCTCTGTGGCCTTGAGAAAGCAAGTTGTCTCCTCTGAATCCATCTCCTTCTCTGTAAACAAGCCTCTATGGTTTTCTCTCTTCCAGCTTCTCTTGGAATATTTGAGCCTAGAATATGTAATGGCCCCCAGGACATTTGATTTTCAGTGTACTTCTAAGATACCCTTATTATAGAAAAAAATTGCCAGTTACTTTAGAAATGGTCAGCCACTCAGAGGCATGACCTAATTTTTAAGTAAATGCACATGAAGATTATTATGCCTGTGTAGTGAATGATGCAAATGAATGCACGACACATTTTAAAAGATAAATGTGCTTGAGGCAGTCATTAGACTTGTAAACCTTAATCAAGAGCATTCACATCCACATACGTTCCAGAGTTTGAATTATTTTTCCAAAAGCCCTATGGGCCATGTACTCACACCATATGTTTCCTTCAGCTTTACTGAGATATCTTAGACAGGGAAATGAAAAAGTTACTCAATACTTCACATTAATTTCTAAATTTTTTGCTCTCTGGTTGAATAAATGAAGGTGAGCTATAAAGTATAGCTGATAATAGACATCTCCTAGTTCATCCGATTGTGCTAATTTAACATCATTTAGCTTTACTTTAGCACATTGTACTCATCATCACTTCTTGTTTATCATTCGTATCATGTGTCCCTGGCAGAAAGACATGAGCACTGGCTGGAAGACTCCAACATGACTCCAGAGAAGTTGATGGGGAATGTAATCTCTTATTAGAGATTGATTTTGATTTCACCTCACATTAGTGAGTTCCTTATCCCCTTCTACCACATTTCCCTTGTACTTCCAGTTAATGCAGTACCATAAATCGTTCTGCCACATGCCTTAGGAAGACAGAAGGAAATTACATCTCCCAAGCAGCCCTTTCATGACAAATTATAGAGAGCTGATAGCAAGCACCAGTTAAATTCCCTTGTATACCTTTGCATTTTCCTCTCCTTTGACTTTTCTTTTCCTTATTTCCCTCATCCTGTGAACCCTGGGAGAAAGCTTGTGTTGTTAAGTCCTTTTGTAATGGGAAAGAAAAGCTGTTATTTTCTTAAAAAGAAATTCATGATAGTTTAACTTAATTTAAGTATGGAAACTATGTAGGTGACATGAGTTTTCTTCCTGTTGGTTGTAAATCTTATAGGGCAAGCACAGAAATACATATTTATTTTGGTGAGAAATAAAGCACATATTTTAATGCAAAATAATTTAGGGCCCGTTCTAACTGACCACAATTTGCAATAGTTATAAATTGTGCATTATTTTACACAACACCCTGAGCAATTAAACTACATTTAGGCTGGTTGCATGGAGGCAGCATGGTTACTAAGCAGTGGATATAGTCAGTGGTTACAAATGAGTATTGAGCCTGGCTGTCAGAATACAAATCCTGGTTTGTCCATGGACTATGTGCTGTGTGTTGCATATATTACTACTCTAAGCCTCAGCTCTCATCTGTAAAATGGGTATAACAGTATTTAGCAGACAAGATTAGTTAGAATCTATCTAATCTAATAAAAGAGTAATATGCAAATTAACCATCACTTTGAGACGCCTAAGTCACACCCACCAGCCAATCAGAGTGACTATATGTAAATTAACCCAGCCAAGATGGCAGTTAATGTGTGTACACAGGCCCAGAGCGAAGACTGAAGACAACCTAGAAGGAAGCCAATGCTGCAGAAGGGAGCCAAGCAGCAGAGAAGGGAGGGAGCGAGGCAATGGGGATGGGAGGGAGTGAGGCAGCAGAGAAGGGAGGGAGCAAGGCAGCCGAGAAGGGAGGGAACAAAGGAGGCAGAGATGGGAGGAAGTGAGGCAGCAGAGACTGTGGAGATGGGAGGGAACAAAGTGGCAGAGAAGGGAGAAAGCTGAGGCAGCAGAGATGGGAGGAAGCGAGGCAGCAGAGAAGGGAGCAAAGCCTGCCTTGGTGGGCTTCGCTCCTTTCTCTGCTTCGCTCTGGCTCAGGAAGCCCTATTCTTGCAGGAATAGGTTGAGGAAGCCCTATTCTTGCAGGAATCTTCCTGCAATGGGCCTCTAGTATATATATTAAAGCCAAGCGACTGGAGTGACTGGAATGACCGGTCACTATGACGCGCACTGTAGCTGGCCAACTGGTCTGATTGAGGATGAGACTGGCCAGCCAACTGCTTCCAGCCCCTCCCCCTAGCCTGCCCTTCCCGTGATCAAGCCTCATCTGGGTGGGCTGGCCACACCCCACCCATGCACAAATTTGTGCACCAGGCCTCTAGTATTACATAAAATCACTCTTTATTATTATTCCAATGTTGTTGGCGGTGATGATGGTGAGATGAGAAACCTTCATTTCCTACGGCCAGCCCCACTGAATCATTTTGAGATTTCCCACCTGTTTCCTTCTCTACTTTTTGTGCTGATGCATTTGAATAATTGGAACATTTTATGTCTATATTTGTTTTACTTAAAGCTGGCCTAACTATTACTTTAACATAGACCTAGCCCCAAAGAGACACTAAATGTTTCATATTCTTATCTGGTTAAATAGAGTCTACTTATTTAATATCAATTATTACATTTTGTACTTTAAAGTAAAATTCTTTTAGCAATTATTTAATAACTGTATATGACTCTAAATAGAAAAGCTGATGTTATAACACTATTTGCTTATAAGTGTTGTTTTCCCTATTCCTCACACTCTAATAATACAGTTTATCGGGAAATAATCTTTAACCTTGTGATGCTTAAACTATTGCTATGTTTGTAATATATGAGAAAAAAGCATGAACAATATATTTTCTGGGAGGAAATGGGCTCAATCTAATGTCAATGAAATATATTTCTACATAACAAAATTTACTTTGATATAATTTCTGCAGCATATCTTAGCTAAAGTAGGTATATGTAAGTCACAACATTTTTCAGCTAGAACCCCTCATATGTAAATTCCCAAAGCATGACTTCTTTTCCAGATTGTTTCACATACTCTCTTTCTCAGATTATGATAATTTAAAGCTAATCTATGTGATCTGATAATTTACCAAAGGATTCTCTTTTTTGCCACTCCACTGCTGGGCTCACACTCCGTATGATTAGTTTGGTTCCATGTGCCAAGCAGCATGCTTCCTTCTGAATCCTCTTAACTAAATTTTCATTCTTAGGCATAAAAATCTGGACAAACTTTAGTGTCTGTTTGAAACCATTCCTATGTCATCAATTGCATTCATATTTGAGTTGTAGTTTTCCATGAGAGGTCTTGGCAGATAATCCCACAAATTCTCTTTGACCTCCTCAGAAGAACAATATTCAGAGTTTCCTCTAGTAGTGTCTTTGTGTGTGTGTGTGTGTGAGGAGAAACTTACAAATGGACTCAAATGCATATTTTCTCAATAACTTAAATCCCCTTTTTCATATCTTATTTCATAATTTCAGAATTTTGCTTTTATATTTGAACTAGGGGCCCGGTGCACAAAAATTTGTGCACTGGGTGGGGGGGGAGGGGTCCCTCAGCCTGGCCTGTGCCCTCTCGCCATTTGGGACCCCTCTGGGGTTGTCCACCTGCTGATGTGCCTGGCCAGCCTGGATGAGGGGCCAACGTCTATTTGCAGGCTGACCAAGCTCCCCAGTGGAGACCCTCACACCAGGGGGTGTGGCAAGCCTAGGTGAGGGTCTGAGGGCAGTTTACAGGCTGGCCACAGCTCCCACTGACCCTCTGGGCCATCAGCCTGGGAAGCCATAGGGTGGCGCTGGCCACCCCATGGCCTCCCAGGAGGGGGACTCGGCAGCTGCCCCCCCCCCAGGCCCTGTCTGGGAAGCCGATGGGGTGGTGCCGGCCACCCCACACCCCATGGCCTCCCAGGAGGGGGCCTCGGGGCCAGCCGGCTGGTCCCACCAACCAAGGCCCCAGCCTGGGAAGCAGATGGGGTGGTGCCGGCCACCCCACACCCCACAGCCTCCCAGGAGGGAGCCTCGGCGGCTAGCCAGCTGGTCCTGCCCCCCAAGGCTTCTGCCTGGAAAGCATTGCCGGCTGGGAAGGGCGCTGGATGCCTTCCCAGGACGGAGGATCCCAAGATGGCAGAGGCCGCAGCCCAGGAGTAGCTGCACACTGGGGCTGTGGCCTCCGCCATCTTGGCTAGGTTAATTGACGTACAGCCACTCTGACTGGCTGGTGGTCGTGTCTTAAGCGTCCCGAAGAAACGGTTAATTTTAATATTTCGCTTTTATTAGTTAAGATAGTTGGTCTATCTCAAATCATCTCTCCCATTATTGACATGAAGTACTACACATAACATAGTATCAAAAAAGAGCTAACTATTGCCCTAACTGGTTTGGTTCAATGGATAGAGCGTTGGCCTGCAGACTGAAAGGTCCCAGGTTTGGTTCCAGTCAAGTGCATGTACCTTGGTTGTGGGCACTTCCCCAGTAGGAGGTGTGCAGGAGGCAGCTGATCGATGTGTCTCTCTCATCAATGTTTCTAACTCTCTATCCCTCTCTTCCTCTCTGTAAAAACATCAATAAAATATATTTTTTAAAAGAGCTACTTAAAATAAAACTTTATCATAGTATCCTGAAATCTCAATGCCCTTGGATAGTATAACAAATTTGGAATTGTTAATGTGTGTAGAAGGGAAATTATTATTTACAGTACTAAAGTATTCTATTTATGTATGAAGTGCTGATAAGCAAAAAATGTTCCATTTTATATTTCAGTTCAGTATATATTGTCATTGTTTTCCAAAATTTAAAAAAATGATTTAGGTTAGGATTCCTAGATTTAGTAAATAAAAATTCAAATGTTCAGCTAAATTTAAATTTCAGAAAAGCAATGAATAATTGTTTTGTGTAAATATGCCCTATATAATATTTATGACATCTCAAAATATTATTTGCTATTTGTCTGAAATTAAAATTTAAATAAGTTTTTTAAAAATATTTTGTCAGGCAACTCTATACTAGGTTGATTAGAATAGACTTATAAGACAAATGTAAATAACAAATAAAAAGTTAAAGCCTTCAAATTATTTGATACAATAATTTAATAAAACTTTGTATTTAAGGTAAAAAAACATTAATTAACAATGCAAATATAAATTTAAATGGCAAGAAATGACATATCAGGATAGACCAGTGTGCCCTGGATAGATAGATAAAATCCCATGGACAGTGGTTGAGGTAAGCAGAATAAAGCCCTCTCAGAATGCGAACATTCCAATTATGGAAAACTGTGAATATGATGTTATGTGGCACCAGGGAATTCAGGTAGCACATGGAATTAAGGCTGCCATTCAACTGGCCTTAAGACAGATACACTGTTCTGGATTATTTGAGTTGGTCCAATGTCACCATAGGAACCATGATAGTGGAAGAGGGCAGTGGTGACACAGTAATGTGACCTGAGAAAGATTAAACCAGCCACTGCCAAGTGGAAAGGGGCTCTGAGCCAAGGAGTGCAGGCAGCCTCTAAAAGCTGGAAAAGGCAAGAAAAGCGAGGCTCCCCCAGGGCCTCCAGAGGGAAAGCAGCCCTAACCAGACCTTCATTTTGGGTCAATGAGGCAGATTTGCAGCCAACTTTTGACCTCCAGAACTGCAACATAAATTTGTGTTGTTTTATGCCACCGAGTTTGTGGTAATCTAATATAATAAAAGAGTAATATGCAAATTGACCATTACCCGAGACACCTAAGCCACGCCCACCAGCCAAGCCACGCCTCCCAGCCAACCAGAGTGGCTGCATGCAAATTAACCCAGCCAAGATGGAGGCTGGCAGGGCGGCTCTGTACTGGAAGCCTCCTTGGCTGGCATAGCTGTGCCAGGTGTGTCAGCTCAGTGGGGGAAGGGGGTCCAGCCTGGGGCCTCCTCGGGGAGTCCAGGAGTGCCTGTCCCGGATCCACTGCCTGGCTTTGCCCCCCAGGGGCCTCCCCAGGGCGTCCAGGAATGCCTGTCCTGGCTCTGCTGCTTGGCTCTGCCCCAGGAGCCTCCTCAAGGGTGTTTAGGAGTACCCATCCAGGGTCCGCTACCTTCATCCGCCCCCCAGGGGCCTCCACAGGGCGTGCAGGAGCGTCCACTGCACAGTGCGGAGAATCCGAAGCCAGTCCACTGCTCCACCCTGGGTGTGTTTGCTCAGCAACAGAGCCCCACCGAGGGATCCTGCACCAGCGTCCGCCCCTGGCTCGCCACCCAGCTCTGTGCCAGTTGTGTCTCCTCAGTGGTGGGGGCCCACCAGGTGTGTGCAATCGTGGGCCCTCTGGTGGGAAACGTCCAGGCCTGCACTCACCAGCCCTCCCACCCCCCAGTGCACGAACCCTGAAGGGGCTGTGGGCAGCCTGAAATTGGCCCTCAGCCTCTCACCCAGGCTGGCCAGGCATGCCAGCAGGTGGACATCGCCCCCCCCCCCAAGGTGTCCCAGACTGCAAGAGGGCACAGGCCGGGCTGAGGGACCCCCACCCCCCAAAAAAATTTGTGCACCGGGCCCCTAGTGTGTTATAATAGCAATAGGAAACTAATACAATCTGTGTATTAGTTTCCTAATCTGTGTACAATCTGGATCAATCTGTGTACATTATTGCTTTGGGGGACTCCTTGTGTAATGTTCTGCTATTTTCAGACATGACATACCATTTTTAAGGACTATTAATAATAATTGCATAAATATGTTTAATATTAAAAGCCATTTAAAAATATATAAATGCATGATTTGAAAGTGTATGTTAAGATGATGCACTATACATTGAATATCACTATGTATATGTAATTACATATACATAGTGAATGAAACTGCTTTATGCATTCTATCTTTTCATATTTAAATATTTACCCAATACATACAAGATTGGCTATATTCTTTCTTAAGTAGTGTTATTCAACACATTTATATAACAAAAAGAAAAGGAATTGCCTTATAGTCTCTAAGTTCATTAGTAGAACAATTTCCTTTCTAAATTATAGTATAATTATACTATAGAATACCTGCATTGTAGAAAAATTGGAAAATAGTAACAGAAAAACAGTAACACTTATAACCTACTCATCTAAAGCATATGCTGTCGTTTAAGAGAATTTTTTTTTCCAAAAGTGGGTTTCAATCACTTTTAAAAAAAGATTATGAAATATTCATTTAGTGGATGACAGTGATATGCCAGGTGTACTTAAACATGTTCTTGATTTCAAGCCTCCTTTGAATTTTTACTATTATAAATACACTAGAGGCCCAGTGCACAAAAATTTGTGCACTCAGAGGGGTTCCTCAGCCCAGCCTGTGTCCTCTTGCAATCTGGGACACCTCAGGGGATGTCCACCTGCTGGCTTAGGCCTGCTCCCCGGGGGATCGGGCCTATGCTGACAGTCAGACATCCCTTTGGCAGCCCGGGAGCCCTTGGGGGATGTCCACTTGTCAGCAGCGAGCAGGCCTAAGCTGCAGTTGAACATCCTTAGTGCTGCTGAGGAGACAGGAGAGTCTCCCACCACCACAGCTGTACTGGCAGCCATCAGCCTGCTTGTGGCTGAGCAGAGCTCCCCCCTGTGGGAGTGCACTGACCACCAGGGCACAGCTCCTGCATTGAGCATCTGCCACACAGTGGTCAGTGTGTGTCATAGTGACCAGTCATTCCCAGTTGCTCTGCTGTTAGGGTCAATTTGCATATTACCCATTTATTATATAGGATTGGAAATATAGTCTCTATCCATATATCATTTTGCAGAATTTGTATTGTTATTTCAGGATAACTTCCCTGTAATTCTTTGTAATTATAAAATCAAAAGTAGGACATTTTTGTGGATCATAATATTCACTCTCAGACTGATATTAATGCAAATCGCATCAACACTATAGGAAGCTCCAGTTTTAGAACACTCCTATAAGCCTTTGGATATACCAATTTGTAGGTGAAAAATATATACTACAAGTAGACTGACATTGGGTACTAGGAAGATCTTTACAAATCTGATTTCAGTTATTAAGCTATATAATTTTTGAAGAAAAAATTTAAGACAATTTCAATTATGATATATGGTAATATAAAACACAGTCATTGCAAAAGCAAAATCCAATATACAGGTAGAATAAAAGTTGTGATATATATACCACAGACACCTATGATGAATAATTATGCACAAATTTTAGAGACTTTCATACAATGGTCTTAAAGAGGTGAATAAAATATTAAAAGGGCTGTAGTATTTGTTGCTAATACAGTATAAATTAAATTTGCTTGCTGATTTCTAAACTCTATTTTAAAAGAGACCCATTCTCAAATATTGCATTTTCATATAAAAAAAAATTCTGCCGTATGACCAGGTGATTTCGCTTCCGGAAATATATCCAAAGAGACGCTGGAGGGTCCTGGCTATGCAAAGAGGTTCAGATTTGGGGGATGTAAAGCTAATGAGGCCAAGCACAGTCTCAATCTCCATGTATACTCTATGGAAGTCTTCAAACTAGAGATGTCTAAAGACTGGTTTCAAACTTTGGTAAAACTATTTCACATGTACAAAATATAGCAAAAGGAATATGTACAAATCACAGTGTCAGCATCAAGAGATATTTTTTAAATATATTTTATTGACTTTTTACAGAGAGGAAGGGAGAGGGATAGAGAGTTAGAAACATCGATGAGAGAGAAACATCAATCAGCTGCCTCCTGCACACCTCCTCCTGGGGATGTGCCTGCAACCAAGGTACATGCCCTTGACCGAAATCGAACCTGGGACCTTTCAGTCCACAGGCTGATGCTCTATCCATTGAGCCAAACTGGTTAGGGTGCATTGAGAGATATTTTAAAGTTCACTGAACCAATTGTCTGTCAAGAATTGATGCTAAGCAGTGCGTGTCGACATGATGCCTGAACACCTCCTGTGACTAGAAGCTCATTATCTTCCCACCTAACGTATAACATGGTTGTCAGTGATGACACTAAGTCTTTCCTAAGATTGAGCTAAAATTTATCTCTATTGAAGTTATACTGATGGGACCATAAAAAAAATCAAGGCTAATCCTTCAACTTTCACATGGCAATCAATCAATCAATCAATCAATCAATCAATCAATCCTTTACATATTTGTGAATAGCCACCATGGCTTTTTGAACCTTGTCTCTACATTAAGCATTGTTTCAAAACTCCTTTAAGTATTGTTTCTTCCATTTCAAATGTTTCGTAATAAAACAGAGTATGCCAACAGAGGTTGGAATAGCACAGGTCGGTTCTATCATAAAACTAGATTGGATGAATTTTAAAACATATATGTATTTTATTGATTTTTTACAGAGATGAAGGGAGAGGGATAGAGAACTAGAAACATTGATGAGAGAGAAACATTGATTAGCTGCCACCTGCACACCCTCTACTGGGAATATGCCAGCAACCGAGGTAGATGCCCATGACTGGAATTGAATCTGGGACCCTTCAGTCCACAGGGTGATGCTCTTTCCACGGAGCAAAACTAGTCAGGGCTGGGTGGATTTTTTAATAGACATTAAAGTCACTTCACCTTTCATTTGGAAGCTGTCAACTCTGGAATCACATTGAGCTTATTTTCAACTAAAACCCATGTCTCTTTAAAATGTATTGCTGCTGCCCCATGGATAGTGCTCAGTGTCATCTGTTAGGTCCTTCACAGCTTTAGAATGCTGCTGTGTGTCTTAGGAAAGAACTTAAAGAAGCCCCTGCCTTTAGCCCAATGAGTTGTGCAGCAGGAGCTAAGTGTGCTGCTGTGGCAGCTTTGTGATTCTGACAGGAGCATCTTGTCTACTGCCTTCTCCTGGCCAGGGTAACCTCAGTACAGCTACAGCTGAATACATCCGTATTTCCAAGTGACTTCCCCTTTCCTTCCTGTAATGTACAGTGGTGTGTGTGTGTGTGTGTGTGTGTGTGTTAAACCTTTCTGTCTTGCTATTGTCAAAATGACAAGAAGGGGAATAACTGTCCCATTTTTCCAAGTTTATTTGCACTTGCAAATTCCAAATTCTTATTTGTATTATCATGACAATTTTATTATATTTATTACCTATACCCAATGCATAGATGTGTTTGAAGTCATTTAAGAATGTTTTATCCTTCATTGTCTAGGGACCCTGGTGAGGCAGTACAATGTAATGGTTTATAGTATGAACTGTGCAGTAGACGATCCTGATTTCAAGTACTATTTGCACCATTTGCTAGCTATAAGATTTTTAGCAAGTGACTTAAATTAATTAAGCCGTGTTTGTGTATTGCAAGCAATAATTACCTACCTCAAAGGGACAATGGAACATTGAATTAGATATATTTCAAGTATTTGAGACATAGTAAGCACTAAAGGAATGGCAATAATACTTATTATTACTTCATCATATTGTGGTTTCTACACTACATTTATGTTCATAATGTGTTCAGTTTGTAATTGATTTCACAACTTAATGTGGGCTTTTACTCATCTGCCCCACCATGTTCCATTTAATTTATTTATGATCATATTAGCTGTTCTCTGGACAAATACATACTTTCTGAATCTCAACAAAATGTTGTACTTGTCTTCTCAAGGGTCTATCTTTCTGGCACCATAAGCAACATTTCAGAAATAAACATCCCATAATATTCTATTTCCTTTGCTGGTAACCATTCTTATTGAGGAGTCACATATCTATTTCAACATTTTAAACCATAAATTAGGAGAAATAACATTAAAAACAATTTCTAATCTCAAATATTCACTTTCCTTTTCTATCTTTGGAGAGCCAGTGTGCTTTCCAAATTTATTCTAGAATCATCATTTGTTGTCCTACCCCCACCCCACCCCATGGTAATTAGGAATCATTAGCAATTAGTGGCTCTGTGAAGTCCCTTCATGAAGGTTGTGTTATGGAAAGACAACCATAAGCAGATCAACGTGGGCAGGTCTTTGTGGTGCCACTTCCATAGATGCCTTCCATTCATTATGGTGTTGCTTTTTGCAAACATGGTTATTGCATGATCATTATTCACTAATGTTCCTGATTTATTCAGTGGCACAGAATTCCATATAGTCCCTGTTATGGAGAATTGCAAAATTTCTTTAAACATTCTCTTATAAATGTCATCTATTCTTCAAAACACATACTAGGCCACTTATTTGAGAAGCAATCCATTTGACTTAACCAGTTTATCTCTCAATTCTTATTTCATGGAAGTTTTAACAAGTCTCATTCTCTTATAATACCACAAGATATATAATATACAGAGATATAATGAAACATGAATTTAGGCAGGAAGTTCAAGTGAGAAATGTAATTTTATTCCCCACTTATGGAAGATGGAAGTTTATTAAACATGCTCACATGTTGACATCCTCTCTCCGTCACTGAGTAAAACGATGGCAACACAAGGGATTTCCTATTCAGGAGTGAGGTTGGGGAGAGGGAGAACCCAGAGCCTAGATGAGATAGCTTTCTTAATTGATACAAATGGCTTATTGTTGAACAAATTGAGACCATGGAAAACTTGGGGTGGACTTCATCCTCACAGAAGGTAAGTTTTAAGAAGAAGGGAGTTGTTACATAGGGCAATGTTTCTTGCAAAGAGGGGACATGGTCCCAGATGAAGGAATGGCTAAAAGGAACAGATGTTCACTCAGGGGATGGCCATCACTCTGGACCCCAGTCAAAGGGAAGCTGGTACTTTAAGATTGCTAAGAGTGGAGGCAAATTCAAACAACTTAGATCCCAGAAAATAGAAGAATCAGGAGTCTAGGCAGAGAAAGTACTGATTAAGAAGCAGTTATTGAGACCCTACTGTTTGTATTTTGCCAACATAGGTAAGTTCTCCAAAGGAAACTACAATTTGCTAAAGATTATAGTTATGCTAATAATCTTTGATTGGAAAAGAAGAAAATTTTCATATTTGTAGCCCAATATTTATTGAATATTTAGTAAATGTCAGGCATTGATCTAAGCAGGGGTGGAGGAAGTCCGACCCATGGGTTTAAGGCCCACAAAATCATTTGGTCTGGCCCTGCCAAGGCATTAGGGGTGAGTTAATTAAATGTTTAACCAAATATAGCAGGCTAATTTTTCAGGTGATAATTTTGTACGACCTGCAACTGATGTTATAAATATCCAACTGGCCACTGGCAGTAAAAAGATTCCCCACCTCTGATCTAATAGGATGTTAAATTAATCTTCAACCTAATGTCATAAGTTATGTGCTATTATTAATCCACTAGAGACCAGGTGCACTGGGCTGGGGGGGGGGGGTCCCTTAGCCCAGCCTGTGCCCTTTAACTGACAGCTTAAGCTGCAGTAGGTCATCCTTAGCACTTCTGGGGAGGTGGGAGAGGCTCCTGCCACCACTGCTGCACTGGCCAGCCGTAAGCCCGGCTTCTGGCTCAGTGTCACTTCCCCTGTGGGAGTGCAATGACCACCAGGAGGCAGCTCCTGTGTTGAGTGTCTGTCCCCTGGTGGTCAGTGTGCATCATAGTGATTGATCATTTCACCGTTAGGGTCGATTTGCATATGACCCTTTTATTATATAGGATTTTATAGATGAGATGGTTGGAGAAATTCATGTATAAAAAGACCGGAAGTCACAAAAGTAGGCAAATTGTAGATCTGGGATCTGAAGCCATGCTGTCTGGCTTCAGAATCAATTTCTTAATAATCATGCAGTGTCACATGAAAATTATGTAAGCAACTAGAAGAGGGAGAAGCGCTTATTTGACTGTTAGTAATTTGGAAGACTTTGTTGAGAACCTCTTAAAGTTGAATTAGCCCCCTTTGTCCTTGTGTTTCTGTGATATCTTTTGTATGTCATGCTCTTGTAATTTACTGCATATGCTGCCTATCACTTTGCATCTGTCTTCACCAATACCTTGCTATTTCCTTGAAGGAAGGAAAGAGCTTTCATTTATGCCTCTTTGCTGCTAAGCAGAGGCCACACAGAAAGGCATTGAGGAACGGTTCCTGAGTAAATGGATTAGTGAGGTTTTAAATTATGACTATGGTTTGCAGAGGTGTAAATGTGCTTACTGAGAAAGGAGTCCCTTCTGGGAGTTTCTAGTTGAATAGGCAGAAGACTTGAAATCCACATTGTCAAGGCAAGAGTTCTGCAAGAGACATGTTTGAAAGAAGCATCAGGAAGTAGGCGGGATATATAGAAAGAAGAGACTGAGCCTAAAGCTCTGTTTACTTAATTTTTCCAGGTTTGGCTCTATTTTACCTTCAATTATAGATATCATATGCAAAGTGGAGCACTTCCCCCTTTCTTGACTTATTTATTTTGAGGAACAATGGTTTTATCCCAGATATTGAGGAGTTCCCAAGCGACCCCTAGTCTAGGGGTCTGTATCCACTGAGCCTTTCATTGAGCAGGAACCACTGGTAGATTGGAGGTGTGTAGACAAAATATATCAACATATAAATTCTATTAGGAATCTCATGGAAAGAACTGAAGTCTGAATGTCTATTCTAGAAGATACTGCAAGTGTTGAATTGGGGGCCACTCTACTCAATATTTATATTAATTAGTGGTAAGATTAACTAATAACCCTACACAATTAAGACACTAGAGGAAATTGAGGTGAGGAGAGAAGGAAAGCTGAATGGTTGTGGCTTTTTGTACATCGATAAATCAGTTCATACAACTGATTGATTTTAGTGCTAGTATAGGTTTGCTTGCATCCATTAGTCTGAAACCTAATTGGTGACACAGAGATGCTTTTAATGTTCATTATTCCACTTCAGAATCTTGAAACTGAAAAATTACTATACATGCACAATTGAACACCTTCATTTTTTTCCTAGGAAAGACCTCTATAATTGGGCTTCCTACCCGTTATGATTATTTGCTAGCTGGTGAATTTGATAGTTTAGACTATGGTTAGTGACAAACATTAAGTTATTTGGAAATCGGTCAATAGGAGGCTCTTTCTCAGCTCACTTTTGTAAAATTCAGGCACAAAATCATGTCTCTTTTATAAACACTGGTAAACGTTTTACTGAAAAAAATGGACTAGGGAAAATCAATTGATGCCATAGATTAGTTTATTTTTATTACATACATATGATTAGAAAAATAATTGGAAAATAATTTGCAAAATGATTGATGAAAAACATAATGTTTTATGTCTATAGAGACATAAAAAATAAAGCAGCCATTTGCTACAAAGTCATCACTGAATCTGTATATATAGACCATCACTGTAGATATGGAGAACAGAAAAAAATAAATCAATGGGGAAATCACTATAATAGAAAACTTACAGTGAATGTTAAAATGTTTCCCTTTCAGTTTAATAAGCTTGCATTCTGCTGTTTTGTAACAGCTTTTATTGAATGTCATGCTCCCTGACAACAACTCCCAGCCTGCTCATACCTGCTTTCTGGCTTGGTATTTGGATCTCCTGATGAAGTTACCAAGTCTCTAAAGCTTGTCCAACCAAACAT
>PVJC01010486.1:0-22367 GCA_004026665.1 Murina feae
GACTGGGTCCTTTGATTTACCCTGGTCCTGTTTTCCTCCCTAGGGGGCTTGAGCAGAAGAAAAACAGTAGGCCCCTCCCACAAATCCAGTGAAATCCAAAGGGATTCCCCACCTCAGTCAGGAAGAGGATGTCACTCCCTGACTGAGCGCAGGCAGCACCCCTATCCTCCCGTGAAATCCCCTTGAGGAAGCTCCGCCTTCCATCCCTCCCTGGGGAAAATATCTGAGTGGTCACGCATTCAGCCTTTCTTTGAGGCAAGGCTGTGGGGAAACACAGGGCTTTACAGAAGTAGCAGCTCCTCTCCTATCCCTGTCCCAGCCTTGCTTCTGAATTCTGAGATAGTCTATGCCCCCCATAGGAGCAAAGTCCCGAGGGGCAGTGTATTCTGAGGTAAGGTGGGAAAAGCTTAAGCCCAGGAGGCCACCAGACTTGGGTTGACTTCCAGCTGTAGAACATTGCAGGCTCATCTTGGGCAAGTGACTTCATGGAATGTAAGCTTCATGAGGGAGGGACTTGGGTCTGTTTTGTTTACTGTTATATCTGCAACTCTTAGCACATAGTAGGTGCTCAATAAATACTATGCCAGGTCAATGCATGATCCTTTCTGAGCCTTAGTTTGCTCATCTGTAAAATGGGGGTGATAACAGTTATCTCACGGGCCTGTTGTGAGGACTAAGTAAAACATGGATAAAATACTTAACACAGTGTCTGGTGATCAGCAAATAGCAGAGTCCAAAGCTCTGAAGAGTTGCTTTTGCCTTGCCACGCGCCCCGCAGCCCGGCCAGGAAGCCCTGCAGTTTCCCCTTGTTAGTTAGTTTGCCTCCACTCTTGCCACTACTGCACCCAAACACGCCTCTGACACGGTACACATCACACTGTGTGTGCTTGTCCAATGCCCCTGCTAGGCTTCAGGGCAGTTAAGAGATAGGAATTTTGTCCTCTGGGCCTCTGGACAATACTAGTATATGAAGTAAGCAAGGTCCTTATCTCCATTCTACAGATGAGGAAACAAGAAAGGTTAGGTACCTTGCCCTAAGTCCACAGATGAGGTGTGACAGAGCAAGGTCTAAACCTGGTTCTGATTTCTTCTCTCCTGCTCTCTTCTAGGTGATTCTCTTGCACATAGAAGGGGGAGGGGGAGGAGGAAGCAAGCCAGTTCCCATGTCCCTAAGGGAAAAAAAGGCAGGCAGAGCGGGTTGGGGGTGGGGTAAGGGGAGGATGAGGACACATATGTAATACCTTAATCAATAAAGAAAATTTAAAAAAATGTATATATTTTTAACAGTATGTAAGAAAAGTTTTAATAAAAATTTCGTAACTTAATTTTACAATATCTAGTACATACCGCTAAAAAAAGAAAAAAAGAAAAAAAAAAGGCAGAACTCCAAGAGAACTCCAAAACTCCAAGAGACCAACAGTCTCCTGAGCCCATGTCATCTTCTGAGGACCATCATGCATGCTTCGGGTGTGGCTCTCCGCCCCCAAGGCCTGTGGATTGGCTGGCCTGACACAGCCAGCAAGGGGATCTGGGTTTCTTCAGCCCGGAGTTGATGGTCACAGTCCCAGCAGCAGACATAGTGGGCTGAGGGCACCTGCTCAGGACTGAGCTATCTGCAGCTATGGGACAGGAAGGCTCTTCACCAGACCACAAGCATCCTGACTTCCTCACCTGTCACCCTAATATCCTGCTGAGCGAGAGCCTCCAGCTGCCAGCATTGCCTAGTGAGGGAGAGGAGGCAGCCAGACCTAGGCCAAGGATGCCGAGGAGGAAGCAGGGATCAGGAAGGAGAGTGTGGATGACCAAGAATGGCCTCTGTCCACCCTCCTCCATCCTGACTTGCAGGTTTCTGCAGGGCAGGTCCGTGGCTGATTCATCTGTGTCTCTACCGCACCCACGGGCTATTTTGCAGAGAGTTGGTACTTAGTGAGTGTGGCTTATTGGAGGTGCCTGAAAGCCAGTCTACAGGATGGCAGATGGCACCTGCTTTTTGTGTCTGTGTCATGAGGGAAAGGGCCCGGGGAGGGGTGGGATTCTACGCCCGCGGCATTCACGGTGTGCCTCCCTCCCAAAGCACACCAGGCGACAAACTCCCTTCCTTAGCCAGACAGAGACCATTTGGGGAAATCTCCTGGACCTGGGCGTCTCCCTGGCGACAGAAATGGACTGACTGGGTGTGTGGTATAATGTCCTTGTCCTTGGGAATCAGAGGGCTCTGGACACAAGACAGAAGAATTCAGAGAGATTATCTCTTTATTGGGAATACAACTGCTGCTTTTGCCTGAATGATCGACCAGGAGTCTTCTTCCTCCTGCCATCCCCACAGCCCACATGAATTATATGGCGATAATCATTCTGATGTGCTGTTAAAATAAGGCCTTTCTTCAATCCTTCCTTGTCCATCAGGGTAGACCGTGTCTTCCTCTGCAGGTGTGCTGTGCGCAGGGCTTGTCTCTAAAGACCAAACTCAGCATGTGTTTATCACCAGTACATCGGTATAGCCTTACACTTCAGGCTGAGGATGCCCAAACCCTGGAGTGAAGTATCCAGAGACCAGTTATAACACATGTGACCCTAAATGAAGTCCACACCCCTCAGGCTGCAGCCGAAGGCCTCCAGGTCATGGCCCACTCCATCTGTCCACCCTGATCCCATCTTGCACTTAAAAAATATATATATATATATATACATATATATATATGTATATATATATAATTGATTTTTTACAGAGAGGAAGGGAGAGGGATAGAGAGTTAGAAACATCGACGAGAGAGAAACATCAATCAGCTGCCTCCTGCACACCTCCCACTGGGGATGTGCCGCAACCAAGGTACATGCCCTTGACCGGAATCGAACCTGGGACCCTTCAGTCCGCAGGCCAACACTTTATCCACTGAGCCAAACTGGTCAGGGCCATCTTGCACTTTTCTTATCTTACACTATGGCTCAGGCAAGATGCCACTGCCTGGACCAGTTGGCTTTGGCTTAAGCCGGTGGCTCTCAAAGTGTGGTTCCCAGATCAGCAGCATAGCACCACCTGGGACTTGTTAGAAATGTAGATTCTCAGGCCCTTCCCCAGACCCACTGAACCAGGCAGAGGCCCTGGGGTGGGGCCCAGCTACCTGTGTTCTCGCCAGACATGCACCGAAGCTCGAGAGTCACCAGATTATGCCATTGTCTGAGCTTGGACCGCCCTTCTCAGCCTTTCCTGCCTGTTGTCGTCTCAACCACCTTTCGTAGTTCAGCCCAATAGGATCCCTTTCAGGTAGCCCTCCTCGTCCCCCAAGCACCTGTGAATGCCTCTTCTGGAACCCGTAGCCCCATTCTGGTGAAAGGGCTTCGCTTCTGCTTCTCTTTACAGCATGCATTTTCGGCTTCATTTCACAGTGAACTGGGATGCTTTGTTAACTGTCTCCCAGCCTGGTTCCACTCTGGCACACACGAATGTTACTCTGAAAACACCTTGAGGAGTAAAGGCCATGAACTTCACTCAGTCTGTCAACAAACACCCACTGAGGGCCCGCTGAGTGCAGGAGGAACTGTGCTGGGCATTGAGGTTTCAGAGGGAAAAGGTGCGGTCCTATCCTCTGGGAACACAGAATCGTATAATATGTATTTTTTTGGCATCTGGCTTCTTTGATTTCACATCCCTGTGAGAGTCATCAGTGTTAGGTGTCGCCATGGTTCGTTCCTCTTTAAAACTGCTGTGGTATATTCCATTGCATGGAGATGGCACGATTTACTTGTCTGTTCTGTTGATGGACACTTGGGAGCTTTCTGCTTCTATGAATAAAAACACTGCACACCCTGATGGGCATCTGAACTCATTCCTCTTGAGTTCATGCTGACAAGTGGAACTGATGGCTTGTGCAATGGGTAGAATATTAGCTTTAGTAGATATTGTGAAACAGTTTTCCAAAGAGTTTATACCAACTTACACTCCTACCTGCAATGTATGAGGGTCTGCCAATATTTGGTATTATCAATCTTGAAAGTTTTAGTCTTTTGGGTGGGGATATAGTGGCATCTCATAAGTTTCAACCTCCTTATTGGCTATTTAGATATCCACTTTGAGGATGTTCCTGATCAAGACACTTGCTTATTTTGTCTGTCATTTTCTCATTAACTTGTAAGTGTTCTTTGAACATTGTAGATACATGACCTCTGTCATGTATGTTCCTGACAATCTCAGTCCGTGGCTTGCCTTTTACTCCCTGCCCCACCCAGATTTTAGGAAGAGAGAGAGAGAAACATTGATGTAGGAGAGAAACACTAGAGCGAGAAACATTGATCAGTTGCCTCCTCTATGCACCCTCAACCAGGGATCGAACATGCACCCTGGGGATGTGTCCTGACAGGGAATTAAACCTGCAACTTTCTGATGCACAGGACAACGTTCCAACCAACCAAGCCCCCCCGGCCAGGACGCCTTTCACTCTTGTAATGATACTTTCAATGAACAGAAGTTCAAGAGGTCAACTTATCTATCTTCTCATCTATGACTAGTGTCTTTTGTATCCTGTTTAAGAAATCTTTATTTTAACATCAAGAAATCAGTGAACTGCCCAGCTGGCATGGCTCAGTGGCTCAGCATCAACCTATGAACTAGGAGGTCATGATTTGATGCCGGTCAGGGCACATCTAGATCCGTGCAGGAGGCAGCCGATTAATGATTCTCTCATCCTTGATGTTTCTATGTCTCTCCCCCTCTCACTTCCTCCCTGAGATCAATAAAAACAAACAAACAAACAAAAAAACCACAAAAGAAATCCAGTGAACATAGAAATAATAGCAAACCCATACATATTAATAGCACAACGACTGAAGGAGAAAGTCTGATGGTCAGTCAGGGAAGGATGCATTTTCGGCTTCATTTGCAGTCACAACGGTGTGCCTGCCTGCGTGGGACCCGAAAAGCCTGGGCTTTGTCCTGTAACATGATGTAGGTGAGAGGCCAGCCTCTGATCAGTTCAACAGGCATGTCTGGTGCCCAGTGGGGATGGGGTGCTATGCCAGATGCTGGGGATGGATCTGTGGGGGGGGGGGGGAAGGTCCTGGCTGACGGGTCAAGAGAAGGACCACCTCTTTTCATGTGGTCTACACTGGGTCCAGCTACCCAAACCTGTAGACTCCCCCCAGTAAAGGCCCTGCTCCTGCTCTTCTGTGTCAGAGTCTGCAAAGAGAAGCATTTGCACTGGTCCAGCTGGCTGGAAAGGGGACTCCCCGCTCCACCCCTCCTCCCCCACTGCCCTGAGTCACTGCTGACAGGAGGAGCTTCACAGAGCAAGCGCCGGACCATGGCGGATCACTATGCTTGTTTCACTATGCCGCTTCGCTTCCAAAATCCCCTATGATGCTGTTCGATGAAATCTAGATCCAAAAACTTTCCCCATGTTTCCCCCAGTTACAGAACAATACCCAGGGAGTCACAAGCTGCCCCTTGAAATGACTTCCCCAAAGAAAATAAGAGCTCGCAGGCTCCGGGTTATGAATATTAGTTGGAATGACCAATCCCCACCACTTCTGCTGGGAGGTGGGGAGGTAGCAGGCTGCTAGCCCCGTCACCTTGCCAAGAGGACTCTAGCCCACTGAGGACACACGTTGCCTTCTGCTTCCTCCAGCAGAAAGCCAGCTCCAGCACCCCCAGGGCGGCTCTCTCCCCATCCAGCTTCTCAGAGATACACTGCACACAGCCTGGGAGCTCAGGGATGTGACACACAAGTCCTCAGCATCACCGCTGACAGCGCACCTTCTCTAGGGAGGGCAGCGCCTACGGCTGATGACAGACATCCATTTCCGAGCTGTTCACATTACTGGCCTTAGGGAAAACTACAGAGATCACTGGCAGCACCCAGGTTCCCAGTCTGTCCCTGTTCCCCACCCCTCACCACCACCTTTGCCCATTGACCATCCTCTCATAAGAACTCCAAACTCCAGGGTAGGGTCAAGGGGGTCCTTGAAATCTACAAATGATGTGTCAAATGCTGGATGGTTGGGCATTTTCCTGGGAATGGGTCCATCTAGTCTTTTAGATTCTCGAAGGAGTGTGTGACTTCAAAAGGGCTGAGACTCACTGGACTGTGCCCCCTTTAAATGTAGTGTATCAGTTTGCAAAGTCCATGTATACTGTGAGTAAGGCATCGTTGGCTAACTGCGTTTCCAAAATAACACCCGGGGAAGGAGAATGCTTAACTGAAAATACATTCCTAACAGCAAAACCGAGGTCCCGCTAAAACCCGAGGGAAGGATGGCCTTGAAGCCACAGGGCCCTCTTGCTATTTACCCTTGAAGCCAGTCCCACTGGTGCAGAAGGCCAGCTTTTCTGTCCAGATGGTTATTCTGAGGCTCCTGGAGAGGAGACCAGGGTTGCTGTTGGGATGTGTCAAAACAGACACAGGCATACCTTCAATGGAGCCCAGCCCCTAGGGTCTGAGAAACCCTCAAGCCACTGAGGATGCTAAGACCTTAAGAAAGAGGGGAGATTCCTACCATGACTGGGCCCAGGAGCCTTGTTTCAACTATCACTTCTCATCTCAAATTGGAAGAGCCTGCCTGGAGCACAGACTCCCTCCGCAGGAGGGCTTAGCCCTCAGAACACCCATGTCTGCTGCATCCTGTGCCCCCGCTCTCCGCTGGTGAGGAGACGCAGCTGTCCTTAGCAGGAGCCATGTGAGGGATCCTCCTTCCCAACGCACAGCTCTTCCTCCCAGACTCTGAGATTCCAGACCGAGCCGGGGCCCTGCCCCCGCTGCAAGCAGGAGGAAGTGATTCTGCAAGGCCTCCCAGGGACTCCGGGGGCTGGCTCAGGCATCAGACTGTTAAATAAGTGAGATTTTTTTTTTTTTTTTTTTTTTTTAGTGTTTTCAGAAACCGTTGTTTAAAAAAGAGATATAGCCATCCAAACCGTTTATGTAACCCTTGGGAAGGCTCAACAGACACGGTTCCCTACTTATAACCGTGGCCGGCACTTAAAAACATAGAAGTAGAGGGGTTGTCACAATCTGAGGCTGTCTCATTCAAGTTCAGTGCTTTAGTGATCAAATTCATTATTTCACTCTAATTTGAGAAGTTTCTTTTTATGCACCTTCCCCCTTTACTATTTTTCTTTCCCTTCGTTGTCCATTGCTGTGCACCATACACTCCTGACAGTTTCTGGAAACATCAGAACTGAACTGTTTTCCTGAAATAGAGACCAGAACATACCCAGAACTTGGTATTTAGGGGAATGACTATGCTGGAACTCATTTAGAAGCCTAGGAATATTCTTTTCTCATAGATATTCCATGCCTGCCAGGATCATCACGACTCACTTCTACCCCTCCACTCACCTGCGGGGTCTGCTCTGAGGTGTTCTCTTTGGAATGGGCATCAGACTACTTGGTCCAGCTCCCAGGGGTTTCAGCTCTCTGGATCTGTGCCAACTGGGTCAACATGGTCCCAAAACCAGAAGCTCTGGTTACAAGAGAAACACAAAGTTCCTGGGGGGCAATCACAGTGTGAAGAGGATGATCTGGGCTTCTTTCTAGAATCCCCTGGGGTCTCCCTCACTCAGTGTTGGCAATCCAGCAGGAATCCATCTCCTGTAGAAAAACATCCCCTCCCTAGCTGGTTTGGCTCAGTGGACAGAGCATCAGCCTGCCCACTGAAGGGTCCCGGGTTTGATTCCAGTCCTGGCACATGCCAGGCATGTGGGCTCGATCCCCAGTAGGAGGCGTGCAGGGGGCAGCCCATCAATGATTCTCTCTCATCATTGATGTTTCCATCTCTCTCTTCCTCTCCCTTCCTCTCTGAAGTCAACAAAAACAAACAAACAAATAAAAACACATCCCCTTCTTTATTAGAGAGGCTATTCTTCTTTGGGTTAAAGCAGTGGTTTGGATCACAGACTTTTCTGGTAAAAGAACAAACTAATGAGAGCTAGGCCTCCACCAAATGCAGTTTGATACCATGTGAGGGGCAAGGATAGGCTCACAGCCCCTGAAGATGAGCCTGTGGACCAGAGATAAGGGTCTATGGCAGATTTCCTGACACTACAAAGCTTCTAAGAATTCCAAACCACTGTACAAGCCTGGAACTCCCTGCTTCCACTTGCACTGACTAATGGAGAAGGCAAAGGCACAGGGTCCTCACATCCCAGGGTTTCCCCTAAGGGCCCAACAGCTTGGAGGGCTTTAAGGGACAATGGAGGGTGTGGCCACCACAGTCCTAATCTCCTTCAGCTGAGGGACATCAGCCAAAAAGCATCTAAATGAGGGTGGAGAGGGCCAGAGGTTCTTCCTCTCAACCCCACGCCCTGATGTCAGACCCTGCTCTGCCCGCCCAGGAAACCCTTAGCCACTTCCCACAGGCCCCCTCCCAGGGAAGGTCTCTAACTGGTGAGTGAGGGAAAGAGGAAGAGAAAAACTATTTCTATCCCTCCCAACTCCCTTCACTCCACGAATACCCAAACGAAAAATCATTACTCATCCAATCTGGAGCGCTCGTTCCAGGTATCGTAAAGGCTCCGTACACTCATGAGGAGAGTGAGGGGTAAAGAACTGCAAAATCCCAACTCATAAAAATGTAATTGAAAAAGGGAAGCCCCCCCCCCCCACCATTGTTGGCCAGAGCTAATTAAAATGTGATTTTTAAAAAAAAACCTTTGGGGTCTTTCCAAATCATGGATGAAAACATAAACAGGAAGACACGCTACAGTTTTAAAACTCTGACTTGGTACCAAGCGAGGTGATCCCCAAGGACAGCAGTCGTCTGCCTACCTTGCCCCACCCATGTGAGGTCTCAGACAACTCAAGAAACATTTACTGACCTCTGGCTGTGTGCTTCCAACCATGCCAGGGGCTAGAGTTCTGCAACCTCTGGGTGCTTTGAGAGCAGCAGGGAAATGTTTCAGCCAGCCTTTACTGTGTGCCTACACTGTGGTAGGTTTTGAGGTTTGAGGGAAATAAAAGGAAAAAAAAATACTCCAACCTGGGAAGTACTAATCTACAAACAGCACCTCAGGCTTACGGAGCAATTCATTCTGGATGGTGGGATCAGGGAAGGTGACCCAGGGAGGTGATCCTTGAGTTGGGCTTTGAAAACATAGTAGGATTTTGCTGGGTACAGTGGGGAGGAGCAGCATGCCAGCTGAAACAACGGAGTGAGCAAAGGTCAGGGGTGGGGGTGGGAGGCGGTATGGCAGTTGGTCATGTGGGGTATGGCATGTAGTCAGGCCAGTGGCACCCGAGTATAGGGTCTGGGAACAGGGAAAGAGAAAAGAAGAGGCTGACTGTGGTTTATGCCAGCCATGGACAAGTGCCCTTCAGAGAACCTACTGCCCCGAGTGACAGCCTTCAGCTTCGGGGTCTGCCCTACCATTCAAGTCAAGGCCACATGCCTCCTGGGAGGCCCCTAGCCAATGGCAGGTCATGGCAGGGGTGCTGAGGCCTGTCCATTTCTGCCCAAAGTGGGACTCCTCTCATGGGCACTCTTTATGCCGGAGCTTCCCATCGAACTGCCTGAGACGTTCTCGAAGCTGCATCACAGCTGGGGAATCTTCCTACTCAATTCTCCTTCTTTCCCCGTCTCCTATCCCGGGAGTTACACCTCAGTTGCATTCTGAAGACTGCCTCTTCCACACCTACTCTTGCTCCCTTCCCTTGACCTTTCACAGGCATTACTGCCCTCTAAATCCCCTGCGTTTCAAGTTCCCAGAGAACCCAAAATGACTAAGAAGGATCCTAGATGAAGCTCAGTGTCTGAACTCTATCTTGTAGGCAGTGAGGAGCCATTAAACATGAAAAGCCATGATCAGATCTGAATTCATAAAAGCAATTCAGTGGCACAGTGAGGAATGAACTAGTGGGGGAGCTAATGGCCTGGCGAAAAGGCCACTTAAAAGGACAGCATTTATGGGTACAAGGTTTTGACAAGAGGCAACTGGCAGCATTTATAATTTGCTATGTATGCACTCTTGAAGTCAACAACCCCCATTTAAAAAATCTTATAGAAACCCTAGCACAAATGCATAAAAGAATGAAGATGAAGATGCTTATGGTAGCCTCGTATGTATTAGCATGACATTAGAAAACGCATGTCCTTCTGTGGGAGAGAAAATGAAATAATGGTACATCCATGCAATGGAATACTATGTAGCCTTTTAAAAATGCAGTGGGTCTCTTGGTTCTGTGTTAGAAAGAGGTGCAAAGTTATTGCTATTTGTAAAAAGCCAGTTGCTAAACAAGGTATACAGCATGATCCAATTTTCATGAACAACATCATGCATATGTTTATCTTTTGCATCCGGTTTTCTAAATAAAAGTTGGGAAGAAGACACATGCACTGTTGGTAGAGATCACTTCTCAGGCTGGGAGGGCATTTGCTTTTTTTATGTGTGTTTACAAAGTGGTAGTAATAGCTTCTGGCTTTATTTTTATTTTGCTTGGTGCTTTTCTGGCTGTTCCAACTGTTTAGATGATGAACATGGTTTATTTTTCTTATCAGAAAACAAATTTTAATTTTAAAAGCTTTGTGTCTACTTGTGGGGTGGGGGTGGGGGGGAATGTCTAAATATTCTTCCTATTACCTTCCCAGAGGAAAAAAATAACCAAAAGCCCCCAGGAGAGCTGGGAAGTCGGTCAATGGCCCTGTCTAGGGAAACAGGAATTAGAATTGAGCTGGAGCAGAACTGAACACAGGGTGGCAAAGACAGAAGTTCCAGAAGCCCAGAGTACTATCCTGGGTAGCAGGTAGATGACCCAGAGGGGGTATGCGTGCTGAGCATGCTGGCCTTCGGGTGGCTCAGGCCAGGACAGGTGGTGTCCTGCAGCTCAGGAGAGTAGTTGAGATAGAAACTCAGGACCTACAGAAGATTAAAAACTCACCAACAGCACTCACCAATGAGCTAAAACTCCAAATACAAATAGTGAAATCATTAAAAAAAACTAGCAAAATATTGGTGAATATTTATCTGATCTAAAGAGAAAAGGACTTCAAATACAAGAGCAACTAGTATTTTATTATTATTATTATTATTGCTTTCAGAGAGGAAGGAGAGAAAGATAGAAACATCAATGATGAGCGAGAATAATTGATTGGATGCCTCCTGCATAGTCCAACTGGGGATCAAGCCTGCAACCTGGACATGTGCCCTGACTGGGAATCGAACTGTGACCTCCTGGTCCATAGGTCCACATTCAACCACTGAGCCACACCAGCCAGGTTCAATTAGTGTTTTATTTTATTTTTTAAAATATATTTTATTGATTTTTTACAGAGAGGAAGAGAGAGGGATAGAGAGTTAGAAACATTGATGAGAAAGAAACATCAATCAGCTGCCTCCTACACACCCCCCACTGGGGATGTGCCCGCAACCCAGGCACATGCCCTTGACCAGAATCGAACCTGGGACCTTTCAGTCCGCAGGCCGAAGCTCTATCCACTGAGCCAAACCAGTTAGGGCTCAATTAGAGTTTTAAAAGTTGGGAAATTTTTAACAACTTTAAAATAAATACTTTTCTTTTAAAAACAAAACTATAAAAATAAAACTCATAAACAAAACCAAAAGGCAAGCAAAATAGGGAGACTATTCATAACATTTACAAAGATGAAATAACTTTTATACATAAAAAACAAAGATCAGTGCCCTAACCGGTTTGGCTCAGTGGATGGAGCATCAGCCTGTGGACTCAAGGGTCCCAGGTTTGATTTCGGTCAGGGGCATGTACCTTGGTTGCAGGTACATCCCCAATAGGGGGTGTGCGAGGGGCGGCTGATCGATGTTTCTCTCTCATTGATATTTCTAACTCTCTGTCCCTCTTCCTTCCTCTCTGTAAAAAATCAATAAAATATATTTAAAAAAACAAAACAAAACATACAAACATACATCAGTAATTTTTTTAAAAAGCTCCAGGAAAAACACACACACAACAGTTAGAGCATTTATTTTGTATTGGTTAGAATTTGGTTTGGTTACATAAAACAACAGGGTTTAAACAAGATGGAGGTTTATTTCTCTCACATTAAGAAGGAAAAAGTGCCCTAACTGGTTTGGCTCAGTGGATAGAGCGTTGGCCTGTGGACTCAAGGGTCCCAGGTTCAATTCCAGTCAAGGGCATGTAGCTTGGTTGCAGGCACATCCCCGGTAGGGAGTGTGCAGGAGGCAGCTGATCAATGTTTCTTTCTCATCGATGTTTCTAACTCTCTATCCCTCTCCCTTCCTCTCTGTAAAAAATCAACAAAATATTTTTTAAAAAAATAAGAAGAAGAAAGTACCAGAAGTCGTCAATCCAGGGCTAATATGGTGGCTCTAAGAGTCGTTAGGGACTTAGGCTTCTTCCAGTTCATTTTGCCCCATCCCTAGGGTTCAGCTCTCATGGTCCATATTGGTTGCTAGAGCTGTAGTCACCATGCCCTCATTTAAGGAAAAAGGATGGAGAAAGGAAGGGTGGGTAGAAGGGCATACCTCTCTCCTTTCAAGGGGTCTCCTGGAAATCCCACACAATATTTTTACTTCTATCTCATTGGTCAGAATTCACTCATATGGCAATACCTAGCTGCAAGGGAGCCTGGGAAACATAATCTTTGAGTTAAATAATAAAGGGCTCAGCTACAAATTGGAGTTGGGGAATGGATATTAGAAAGCAACTAGCAGTTTCTAACATATATGTGAATAGAATTATCACGATAAATACAAATGTAAAATATTTTTAAAAGGGTCAACCTTGCCTAGCTGATGTGGCTCAGTGGTTGAGTGTCAACCTATGAACCAGGAAGTCACAGTTCAATTACCGGTGGGGGGGGGCATGCCTGGGTTGCAGGCTTGATCCTCAGTGTGGGGCGTGCAGGAGGCAGCCAATCAATGTTTCTCTCTCATCACTGATGTTTCTATCTCTCTTCCTTTCTGAAATCAATAAAATATATCTAATCTAACAAAAGAGTAATATACAAATTAACCCCCACTCTGTTACACCTAAGCCATGCCCACCAGCCAATCAGAGAGAAGATATGCAAATTAACCCAGCCAAGATGGCAGCTGGCAGCCACGGAGCAAGAGCAAACAGGAGGCCAGCGATAGAGGAAACTGCCTGCCTAGGCTGGCTGTGGCCTCCGCTCAAGGCAACAAAGTTTCAATTATAGAAGCCACGGAGCTGGAGCAAACAGGAGGTTTCGTTGCTTGCCTAGGCAGGCTGTGGCCTCCACTCAAGGCAACAAAGTTTCAATTATAGAAGATAAAGAAACCCCAGAAACCTGCTTCCAGTCAGCCTCGCTGGGACCTTGGGTCAATGGGAGCTGTGGCCAGCCTGCAAACAGCCCTCAGCCCCTCACCCAGGCTGGCCAGGCACCCCAGTAGGGAACCGAACCCTGAAGGGGCTGTGGGCAGTCTGAAAACGGCCCTCAGCCCCTCACCCAGGCTGGCCAGGCATGCCAGCAGGTGGACATCCCCCGAGGGGTCCCCGACTGTGAGAGGGCACAGGCCAGACTGAGGGACCCTCCCCCCGCCCCCTGAGTGCACAAATTTTTGTGCACTGGACCCCTAGTGTGTGTGTGTGTGTGTGTGTGTGTGTGTAGTCAATCTTACCAATAATCAAATAAATGTGAAGCAGCCCTCTTATGGGTCTCTTTCAGTTAAGACTAAAAGGCTGACAGAGATGCCATCAAGAGGACAGTCAAATGCTTACTGTCTTAGTACAGTCCCAGGGCAAAGGCCCTTCCACCTGCTGCATGGCTCCTGGCCCTTCCCTCCAAAGTCTCCCTCCAACCCCAAGTGACATCAGATTCTGTAAATGCTGGGAAGTGGAGAAAATTCCTAGGGATTCTCTAGCTAAAATATAGCTACAATTAAATTTTAGGTGTTTTTGAAAGTTCCTTAAAAATTAATATCCTCATGCAAACTGAATCAGCAGTTTCAGAACTAAAAAAAAACCTCTTCCCTGTGCTGGAGGTGTCACAAACTAAGCATGAAAACTGGCCATTAGAATAAAGATAAGTGCCGGGGAGAATTAGGCAACTCCTTTGGCAAATTCAGACCTTTACTTCAGGCCCCAGAGGACTGTAATGTCAATGCTGCCATCCCATAGAGTGCACAGAAGACATGGCAAGCATGGATCCTGAAGGCTTCTTAAGTTCTTGGGCCCATTAAAAAAATTTTTTTTAATCTTCAACTACAATTTACACTAAATATTATTTTGTATTGATTATAGTATAGTGTAGTGTATTAATTATAGTGTAATATATCAGTATAGTGGTTAGAAAATCATAAACTTTAGAAAGTGATTTCCCTGATATTTCAAATATCCATGTGCCACCATATTGGTACAGTATTATTAACTATACTAGAAGCCTGATGCACAAAATTCGGACACTGGGAGTTTCTCTCAGCCTAGTCTACACCCTCTCACAGTCTGGGACTCCTCGGGGGATGTCTGCCTGCTGGCTTAGGCTCACTGCTTGTTAGCACTGCCGAGGAGGCGGGAGAGGCTCCTGCCACCGCCACTGTGCTCACTAGCCATGAGCCTGGCTTCTAGCTGAGCGGCGCTCTCCCTGTGGGAGCACACTGACCACCAGGGGCAGCTCCTGCATTGAGTGTCTGCCCCCTGGTGGTCAGTGAGCATCATAGTGACCAGTCATTCAGGTCATTCCACCGTAATGGTTGCTTAGGCTTTTTTAATATAGACTAGCAGCCCAGTGCACAAAAATTTGTGCACTCAGGGAGGGGGGGGGGCCCTCAGCCTGATCTGTGCCCTCTCACAGTCTGGGACCCCTTGGGGGATATCCACCTGCTGGCTTAGGCCTGCTCCTCAGGGGATCGGGCCTAAGCTGGCAGTCAGACATCCCTCTGGCAGCCCAGGAGCCCTCAGGGGATATCTACTTGCCAGCAGGGAGCAGGCCTAAGCTGCAGTCAGACATCCTTAGTGCTGTTGAGGAGGCAGGAGAGGCTCCCGCCACCACCACTGTGCTGACAGCTGTCAGCCTGGCTTGTGGTTGAGCACAGCTCCCCCTGTGGGAGCACACTGATCACGAGGGGGCAGCTCCTGCATTGAGCATCTGCCCCCAGATGGTCAGTGTGTGTCATAGTGACCAAGTTATTCCCAGTGGTTCTGCTGTTAGGGTCAATTTGCATATTACCCTTTTATTATATAGGATAAAGGTCTGATGCATGGGTGGGGGCTAGCTGGTTTGCCCTGAAGGGTGTCCCGGATCAGGGTGGGGATCCTGCTGGGGTGCCAGGCCAGCCTGGGTGAGGGGCTGAGAGCTGTTTTCAGTCTGGCCACACCCCCTTTAGGGTGGGGGTCCCCACTGGGATGCCTGCCCAGCCTGGGGGAGGGACTGAGGGCCGTTTTCAGGCTGGCCACACCCATGGACTGGAAGCAGGTATCTGGGATTTATTTATCTTCTATAATTGAAACTTTGTAGCCTTGAGCGGAGCTCAGGGCCCGCCAAGGCAGGCGGGAAGCTTGGCTTCCTTCATTGCTGGGGGCAACCAAGCTTCCTGCTCACTCCAGCTCTGTGGCTGCCGCCATCTTTGTGATGGAGTGACGGAGTGACAAAATGAGGGAGCGATGATTAATTTGCATATTATTCTTTTATTAGATAGGATTCCCTATGCTGTACTTTATAACCCAATGAATATTTGGTAACTACCAATTTGTATTTATTATTATTTTTTTTTAATCCTCACCTGAGGATACGTTTACTGATTTGAGAGAGAGGAAGTAAAAGAGAGAAGGTGGGGGAGAGAGAAACAGAGATTCAAGAAACATCGATCAGTTCTTCTATGTGCCCAAACCCGCAACCTAGGTGTGTGCCCTGACTGGGAATCAAAATTGTAAACTTTTTAGTGTACAGCAAGCATGTCAAACTGTGGACTGCAGGCCACGTGCGGCCCACAATGAATATTTTTGCAGCCCAGCCAATATAGCAGTATGTAAGAAACTAGAGGCCCAGTGAACAAAAATTTGTGCACTTGGGGGAGGGGGGGAAATTCCTTAGCCCGGTCTATGTCCTCTCACAGTCTGGGACCCCTCAGGGGATGTCCACCTGCTGGCTTAGGCCCACTCCCTGGGGGGATCGGGCCTAAGCTGGCAGTCAGACATCCCTCTGGCAGCCTGGGAAGCCTCGGGGGATGCCACTTGCCAGCAGGGAGCAGGCCCAAGGTGCATTCAGACATCCTTAGCACTGCTAAGGAGGCGGGAGAGGCTCCTGCCACCACCGCTGTGCTGGCAGCTGTCAGCCTGGCTTGTGGCTGAGCGAGCTCCCCTTGTGGGAGTGCACTGACCACCAGGGGCAGCTCCTGCATTGACCATCTGCCCTCAGATGGTCAGTGTGTGTCACAGTGACCAGTCATTCCCAGTCATTCTGCTGTTAGGGTCAATTTGCATATTATCCTTTTATTATATAGGATGTTTTCATAAAAATTTCCTGACTTAATTTTTACAATATCCTGTTACATATAATTATTAATAATGAACTACAACGTTCGCTAATGACTGATTACTATAATCCTGTTGCATTCATTTCCCTTATGCACCTTACGTGCGCAGGCGCACCATTTCTCTCCACTAATACTAGCAACGAATATTTTAGCAGCCAATTGCCATGTTATTAGTCTTGGACTGACTTGTTTGGTGTGCGCAACAGGAAATATTTTGCTTTTGGAGAACAATAAAAATAGATTTACTTGTGTTACACTTATTAATTTGCGCAGTTATTCGGTGTCTGGTAAGTTAATGTTCAAGAAAAAATATTAATTTTTATTAAGATGTTCTATTATTTTATGTTAACGATTACTCATTTATTTCAGCCCTTTGTATTCAGCATGTCTCTATCGAAATAAACCTACGTTTCTGTGAAAATTGAAGCTTTTGTTTTATTGCGGCCCACATAAACTTAAATCTTGTTTATTTGGCCCGTGTTAGCCTTTGAGTTTGACATGCTTGTTGTGCAGGATGATGCTCCAATCAACTGAGCCACCTGGCCAGGACCCAATTTGCACTTCTTAATCCCTTCACCTTTATCACCAAGTCCCCCATCCTCCCCTTCCCTCTGGCTACCATCAGTCTATTCTCTGTGTCTATGAGTCTATTTCCATTTTGTTGGTTTATTTGTTCTGTTCTATAGATTCCACATATAAGTGAAGTCATATGGTATTTGTCTTTCTCTGACTGGTTTATTTCACTTCGTTTAACAACCTCTAGGTCCATCCATGCTGTCGCAAATGGTAAGATGTCATTCATTTTTATGGCTTAGGTCTGTATCTTTAATAGCTTCTATGCCTTTTCTCCATCTCAGACTGTCGCCAGTCACTTGTCACTGCTTACTTGAAGGCCTGTCGTTAGCATCCACTTTTAATTTTTGCTCCACTTAGAAGGTTGTGGATTAGGGGACAAAACATAAGAGCAAGTGGGTATTTAGTGGAGTATGTGGGAAGCAATGTGATGAAATGACTTGACATACACCTGGGTTTAAGTCCTAGTTCCACCACTCACTAGCTGTGTGCTCTCGGACAAGTGAGTAAACTTCTCTGGGCCTCAGGTTCCTTGTCTTACAATGGGGATACCATAGTGCTTACCTCATATGGTTTATCATACTGACAGGGTCTTGTAGGAAATGGGTGGCGTAGTCAGACTGGAAAGATTTAAGGAAATCAACATGGTAGGGCTAGGCATAGTGGGGTGCTGTTACTACCTCTAGCTGAAGATGTGCAGGATGGCAAGAGGCATCCAGTGGAACCCAGAGTCAGCAGCTGCTGGAATGGGTGTCTAGAAGGATCTGTGGTCTCCAGGAGAGGATGCATTTAGCTTGAGGTGACCTGGGGGGAATCCAGGGAAATAAATGTCTGTGTCCACTGATTTCCTGACAGTACGCCCTACTGACCAAACTGAGGCAGAAGCCGGAAGCCGGGAAGATAGCAGTGCAGTGCCCCATAGGGCAGCCTTCCGGGGCACAGGGCAGGCAGGGATGGTGGACAGCAGATCTAGAGGGACAAATAGGGACGCTTTGGGGGAAGATTAAACAAAACAGAGAACGTGATGAGCTTATCACAGTGCCTTCAACTTAGTCAGGCAAGGCAAGTCCTCAACAACTGTTAATTCTGGACTTTGGTCTTCTCTCTCCTTCTGTCACGCTCTCTTTCTGGATGACTCTTACTTACTGCTTACTTCCTGGTTTTAACAGGTCACGAATGGTTGAGGTGACTCCCAAGTAATCAAGTATTGTTATCTATATTGGAGGGTTCTGAGGGAGTAATGAGTGTGTAAAAAAAAAAATAACAAATAACCAGGGGCTCTGGAGGTGGGGATGAGAGAGGGAAGCAAAAGAAGGGGAGCAGCTAAGCGGAAAGAATGAGAGAAAGCCATGTGTTCCCCATCAGGCTGGAAGGAACACAGGATTGCCACTTTATGAGCAAACTATGCATGTCCAGGGTGTGGTCACAGTGTCTTCGCGACTCACAGGCTTGTGAGACTTGCAAAGACAGTATGCAAAACCCTATCCTTACTCCTAGATGAATAGTTTTTATCTCAGTGCTTGTTCCCTTCAGAATCAGGTAGTCAAATGTGTTCACATGGATGTTCAAATACTTCCATGTTCCCACCTGGGTGCCTGGGTCAGGGAGATGGCTGCATGGAGTGAGTTGGTCCTCCTTGGAGTGTCTCCCAGGGGGAAGGGAGGCTCGAAGAGTGCTCTGAGCTCATGGCCTCAGTGTCCTTTCCCCAAGCCTTTGGCTGCTGCTGACTTGACCCCTTAGGAACCAGTCTTAACCCCACCAGCTATTCTGAGTGTCTGGAACAGGCTCCAGAGCAAAGCATCCTTGGCTTCCTGTTCCATCTCCAGCATCCTTCTCACATCTGCGAACCCTTCCTCCAGACCTCTGCACAGGCCTCTCTCTCTCTCTCTCTCTCTCTCTCTCTCTGCCTGGAACATTCTCTCTCTCTTCTTCGTCTGGCTACCCTGACCACATCCTCCAAGACCCTTCAGGTGGTCTCTCCTTCCGAGAGCCTGACTGGACAGTGTCTCCTCCCCTCAATGCTCACAGGGGTTGGGAAGGCCTGGGCGTGCGCCCATTAACCCTTTTTATTCTCTCACCCACAGCACTTATCACACTGTCTTGGTGTCCTGGCCTAACTCTCAACAGATTAAACAACTCTTGAGAAGAGACCTCGGCAAATTCATCTTGGTCCCACCACCATCCAGCAGTCTGCTGGCACTCAGGGAAGACTCACTGAGTGAATGTGTGGGGCATAATTCAGAAAATAAGAAAACAAGCGTCACAAATCCAAAGGCATCTAGTTAACCATGCTGTATGTTCTAGAACATTCTTCCTTACCTCCTGTCACCCTGGCTCTCCTGTCACAACTTCAGGACAGGTAACCTTACGGCTATTCACCTGCCCTTTCCTCAATCTTTTTCAAATATCCTCTTACATGGGCCGTCCCTGACCGCCAATCCAAAGTGGTCACTCAGTCACTTGCTTACATTTCAATGTGTTTTAATTTGCTACACAGTACTTTTTTTCTGGCATGAACATTTGATTTGTGTGTTTGCTTAATTATTTTCTATCTGGCAGCTCCATTTGAGCAGGGACCTTGTCTTTTCACGGTTGCATGCCAGGCAAATTGTTCACTCAATATTTGTTAGACAAATGCGCGCTATTATTGCTGCATTCTGACTCAACTTGATGTATGTCTCCTGTCTCTGCTGTTGGATTAGGGGCTCAGAAAAACTCAGAAGGATCTCCCTCGGGGCATAGGAGAAGGTGGATCCTGCTGCCTGCTACAGCTTCCTGCGGCCAGATACTGAGGAATCTCACCCATGTGTCTGCAGGCCCCAGTGCTGGAAGTGCTCCCTCCAGCTTGCTGTGACAGCTCCAGCTTCCCAGGGCCCAGCTGACAGAGGAATGTGCCCAGGGCTCCTAGCTGGCGTGGCACCCAGCAGGAAGCAGGTGAAGCGGTCAGCACAGAGGACAGATGTCTTTCTTTTCCCATACTACCACCCCAAGAGTACACGGAGCCGCCTGGCCGGGTGCCGAAAGTAGCCCTGCCTCAGGGGCGGGGGGGGGGGGGGGGGGGGGGGGGGGGGGGGGGGGGGGGGGGTGGGGGGGGGGCATCGTGGCTCCTGGCTCTGCTGTAGAACAGGAATAGCCTTCAGAAGCCTTAACCTGACCCCTGCCCCTCCTGCTCCTGCAGAAATCGCTCTGCCGGCTAAGTGGAGGGCCAGGTCTGGAGTCTCTCACTTGGCCCTGGCCTCTCCTTGAAGTCCTCTGGTTTACTGGAAATCATAAACTGAGAGAGACAGCCTTTATCACACCCTAAATATTGCACTTTAATATTTAACACCAAAGGCTGAGACAACCCGACACTGGCCTCCTGGTTTCTCTCAGTGACTGATGCTTGCACCTGGTAATTGAGGTCAAATTTGCTTCTCTTAAGTCACGTGATTTGTCTCAAGGCAGGAAGGTGTCAGGGCCACTTGTTGCAAAGAGACCACTTGTTGCAAAGAGGTGATCACAGCAACTGCAAATCAGCTTTGGCAGCAACACTTGTGCCCCCAGACAGCCAGCCCTGGGAGCACACTGCTGGGCTGTGGCAGCTGGTAAAGGACCCACATAGTGTCTAAACCCCAACATTTTACTCAGAGCAAGCTTAGGACACCTTCTTCCCTCTAAGACACCTACTGCTGGAGCCACTTTGAATCCTTCCTGGAACAGGGTGGGACCTAAATCAATTAATTGACAAACTAATTAAGCATGTTGAACAGGCTACCCACAAGATTCTGGCAACCTAAGGATTTCCAAACCACAGTACAGGTCCCACCCTATCCAGACACCTAATCTTGCTCCAGCCTTTGCTTAACCTCAGGTATTTATCTCCTGGTTGCCATGGAAGCTGCTCAGAATAACAGCAACACGGCCAGACTGGCTCCTCCGCCAGCCTGGAATCCTTCGAGAGCAGCAGAGCTCCCTGGTGGCCACTGGCGGCCCTGCCTGCTGGACACAGTCCTGTACCACCTCACATCGGAGGTCTCTTTCACATGGTCTCTCACGGCACACAGTGGGTGTTCAATCAGTGCCTGCTGCATGAAGTTACCACCAAGGGGTATATTAATTTTCTGGCTTCGAGGACCCTGGATAACCCGCCCGTGGCTGCAGGGGCTAGAGCAGATCCACCCCTACCTCTCACCCTAGGGACTGCAGGCCAGACCTGACACGGTCACTCAACCCCTCCAGGGATTCAGGTGGCCCACAGACCCCTTTCTCTGCTCCCAGAGCCAGGTGGATGCAGACCTGTGAGGAAGGAGCCGGCTGTGGTCAGGCAACTCGGCAGCTCAGCAGGCGGGGTATGATGTCCGGCTACATTGCACTAGATGGCAGATACCGCAGTGAGCACGGCAGAAGGCCCTGCCACCCACACTCCGGGAGGACATCCCACCCCCGCTATCCTCGTGTCCACCCCAGGACTCTGAAACTGGGTCCCTGACTACTCCCGAGGATGGACAGCTGGCCTCAAGGGGACACTGTGAGAAGATCAAGGAAGAAGCCACTGTCCCTGCAGACCCTGACATGGCTACCGCCGGAGTGCCACAGTGCTCTCTGGAAAGCTTCTGAAGTAGGGCAAGAACTATATTGGCTTCATTTGCTATTATCTGGGAACTCCTCAGGGTGGAAATGTTTGTTTAAAAGTCCCCCTCTTGTCAGTCCATTAGGGATAGGAATAGGAATAGGCTTTACAAATTTACAGTTTAAATTCATGAGAAGGTCCTTATTTTTTAAAATACATTTTTATTGATTTCAGAAAGGAAAGGAGAGAGGGAGAGAATAGAAACATCAAAGATGAGAGAGAATCATTGATCACCTGCTTCCTGCACGTCCCCTACTGGAGACCAAGCCCGAAACCCGGGCATGTGCCCTGACTGGGAATCAAACCGTGACCTCCTGGTTCACAGGTCAACACTCAACCACTGGGCCACACCGGCCAAGCATCCTTATTTTTGAATACACTTATAACTGAGTCAGGAAAAAGGAGGGAGATTGTATTGATAGTTTGATACCAAAATTTCGCAGTACCACTTAGGAAAGCGATTTCTTTAACAACTTACAGTTTATATTGTTAAAGAGTTTTACCTGAGATGTACTAGTATTGCTTTATTTTCAATTAAAAGTGGTTTTCTCCTAAAAAAAATACAAATAAATAAGAAAGTAGGACAGATTTTCCCCTCTGTGACACAGCTCAGTCCAGAAAGGGCGCTGGGGGGTGGAGCAGACTACCTGATCCCTTAAGGCTAACCAGGTCCACCATTGCCCCGTGGAGGGAGGCAGCACAGGGTGAGTGTGGCTCTGGACCTGGACCTGTGAAGGCCAGGTCGGCAGCGGGAAAGCCGTGCAGCCGTGGGCA
>PVJC01010486.1:22467-43709 GCA_004026665.1 Murina feae
GAACACTGAGTAAAGAAAAGAAGCCGGGAACTAAATAGCATGACATCACACAACAGCAGTTTAATCACCGCCCCCACCCCCCCCCAACAACAGAAATGACTGCGAACGGCAACAGAGCAAAGAGGCCTGAGAACTCTGGCTCGGTCGCTTGGGCTCCTACGTCATGGCAGATGCATGCGAGAGCTGCGTCCACGCACACACGGGTGGAGCCCACGGACACGCTTAATAATCATGGCCAGGATGACGAAAACAGCTCCCGCGGGCCAGGCACAGGCCGAGCAGCTCACGTGGGGCGTTTTACATCTTTCACACTGTAAACCTGGGAGGCAGGTATTTTTGTTCCCTTTTTACTGACATAGGAACTGAGAGTTGAAGAGGCTGAATAATTTCTCAAGCAAACCCCCACCCACGTACCCGCACACAAAGAGGCAGAGCTGGGATCCGACCCAGCCTACCTGGCGGTGGGCTTCGCTGTGCCGTGCTGCCTGCAGCGACATTCTGAGCGCAGGCCATTTCCTGGGAAAGCCCACGGGGTAGTCCTTAAGTCTAACTTGCCAGGAGCAGGGGCACCACTGTGTATCTAAGGCCAGTGGCAACAACCCTCAGGTGACAGGGTGACCAGGGCAGCTGGAAAGGGCATTTGTTGTTCCCGCCCCCCAGGGCAAAAGTCAGGTCTCTTTATCCAAAGGATCTGGGCCAACAGAGTGAGGGCCCGGCTTTGCGTAGGGATGGAGAGTCTTAGAGTGCTCACCTGCCACCTACAAGCCTGCCCTCCCCCCGCCCCTCCACTCCAGGTATGATCTTTGCGATGGCCCGCGGTGGGGGTGAAAGGGAAGGGTGGGTACAGGATCTGACCAGCAAAGCAAAGGTGGGGAGTATTGGAAGCACAGCGCCCCCAACCTCCCTCTCACAAACCGAAGAGCCCCCACAGATGCCCCTCCCCGGGGGCCTCTTACTGCCTAGGATTACTGCCTGTGTGCTGAGGAAGCCCTGACCACCAAGCCCTACCAAAGTCAAAAGCAGCTGCCACAGGGTTCAACTCAGCTAGAACTGTCTGTAGATGTTGACATTTTTTTCCTGGAGACCAATATGAATTCCAGGGAGAAAACCCTGGCCTAGGACCCCTTGAGCCAAGGCTGCCACTTCTGGCTTTTCCTCTAAGTCTCCACAGGACCTTAAGCAAGTCACTTAACCTCCCTGGTCTCAGCTTCCCTTCCTGTTCACTGGGAATAATTACATGAGGTTCTCCTCTGAGCCAGGCCCTGCGCTGGTGCATCAGCACGCTGACCCTCAGAATGGCCTTTGAGGTAAGTACTGTTTCCGTTCCATGTGCAGATGCGGAAGCTGGAAGAACAGGGAAGGTCGGTGGAACATGCCCCAGTCACACGGGTAGTAAAGGTGGACCAGCGTTTTTTCTCCCAAGCTCTTAACCACTGTGACAGAGTTACTTTATACGCATGAAGGACAGATGTAAACGTATTTTGAGAGCAAGCAAAAAGGGGGCTGGGGGGGGCTGTATAATATAAATATAAAACACAACCTCCTGGACATTTTTTAAAGACTATTCCTCATCCCTTTAAGAACATCCTGTAGAATCTGTGCGCAGAAACCAGAGACCTACCTCGGAGATGAGAAAGCCCTGCAATAAGTCTTTTTTTTTCTAGTTTTTCTCCTTCTCCTTCTCCTTCTCCTTCTCCTTCTCCTTCTCCTTCTCCTTCTCCTTCTCCTTCTTCCCCTTCCTTTCGGGCAGGAATGCCATGGCCAGCCAAATTTTACAGGTGAGACCAGAAAGGTGAAGCTTAGGCCTTCAACTGGCAGGTAACGGAGGAGACAAAAATGGTCGAGGTGGGGCCCTTCCCACCAACATGTAAACATTTTAATGTGATATCCAAGTACATCTTTTCTAATCTTAAACACAAGTGTATCTCACGTCTAAGCTGGCCAACATTCAGCTCTAAATGTAGCTGGTCCCCCTCCCTCCCCTCCCCACGAAGCTCTGCATGGGGGCTCCTGCTCGAGGACACCAGAAAAGAGGCGGAGCATAAAAGGACCCTGGGCGGATGACAAGGCTGTCTGGGAAGGTTACAGATTTAGAGGCCAAGCAGCCAGGAACACGCCTCAAACGTACCTTAGGGCTGAACAGGAACACAATCCTACCTTCCTACGGGGGCCTGCAAGGCTGGGTGGCCAGTGCCTCCTCCCTCTGTGGCCCCTGCTCCTCCCACTCTCCTGCCTGACTCTCGGATGCGCTGGTCTCTTGTGGCTCCCCACACAACCCCATCTCGGAGCCATGAGCTTGCTGTCCCCTCTGCCTGGAACAGACATTCCTACGGCTTGCTCCCTGGCTTTATCAGGTTCTGTTCAAACACCCCCTCCTTAGAGAAGTCCTCCCGGACTGCCCTGTCTCTGTGCCCGTTCCCGACTTTGCTCTTCATTCAAAGCACCCACCGCTCCCTGACACTGCGTTAAGTAAGCACTGTCTGCCTCCCAGAGGGGACCGTAAGCTCCATGAGGGCAGGGGCTCAGATTTTGTTTGCTGCTGTAAGCCCGTAGGTGCTTAACTTTTTGCTGAACAGTCAATGAAGGAATGAACGAAGGAATGAATGGAAAAGTTCAGCACACACCAAGCGCTCACATCCTCCTGCCTGTGCTGGAAGATCAGGGCAGTAACAAGAGTCAGCTTGTGCGGTGGCTGCAGCTGCGCTGTCACCCTGCCCGGATTGTGATCAGCCCTGCGGCTTCCACTTCGGAGGGAAGGCTTGCCCGGGGACCTGTAGCTCCCAAACTCCCCGACAGCCTCTGCAGCATGTGGGACTTGTCTGGACTGTTGCTGTGCAGACCATGGAGGTCTGGCCGGATTCCTGCCCTGCTTTCTCAGGGCCGCAGAGAGACTGGGAAGTGACATACAGAGTCTCCCCTCTCCCCCTACCTGGTGAGCGCAGGGAGTGATGCTGACCAACACATGCAGTCCTGTGTAGACTCTCAGGGTCACAGAAGGTCAGAGCTGGGTGAAGCCTTGGGGATCCCAAGACCCGCCTGTGCTCTGCAGATAACACAGGCCGAGTGTGTGTGTGTGGACTGTGGGGTCTGACGGATCCAACCTCCACCAGCTATGTGACCTCTAAGATTTATTTGAGAAGATAATATAAAAGCACTGCTTCTCTCCGGTGTGAAATGGAGATAACAGTCCCTACTTTAAACAGGAAGCTTGTCCTCCTGTTCAAAAGTCTTTATTTCCATTCTTTTTTAAAAATATATATATTTTATTGATTTTTTTACAGAGAGGAAGGGAGAGAGATAGAGAGTCAGAAACATCAATGAGAGAGAAACATTGATCAATTGCCTCCTGCACCTCCCCCGACATTCGGATGTGCCCGCAACCGAGGTACATGCCCTTGACCAGAATCGAACCTGGGACCCTTCAGTCTGCAGGCCAACACTCAATCCACTGAGCCAAACTGGTCAGGGCTATTTCCATTCTTGATGATATTTAAGTCAAATTATTTTGGCTCGACAGTCAAATCCTACCCCCACCAAAATCAGGTCAACCCCACCTACTCCGTGAGATCCCTCTGGACTCCTCCTTCTGATGCTCTTGCTCCCCCCCTAGCTGTGCGCCTGGAACCACCACCAGCTTCTTTTCTCCCATCTGAGTTACAAAAGCCCCAGGAGCAGGCCCCACAGTCTTCCCTGATGTGGGCTTTTATGGGAACTCACAACTGGGTGCTCTACCATGCACAGGCGGCATGTTAGCAGGAAGAAACCACTTCTTTGTTTTTTTTTTAATTTAGATTTGTTTTCTTTTTTAAATTGTATTTATTTATTTATTTAGAATATATTCTTATTGATTCCAGAAAGGAAAGGAGAGGGAGAGAGAGAGAAACATCAATGATGAGAGAGAATCATTGATTGGCTGCCTCCTGCGCACCCCCTACTGGGGATTGAGCCTGAAACCTGGGCATACACCCTTGACTGGAATTGAACCCGGGACCCTTCATTCCACAGGCCAACACTCTATCCAGTGAGCCAAACCAGCCAGGGCTAATTTTATTTTTTAAATACAGTTTACATTCAATATTGTTTTCTATTGGTTTCAGGTATACAGCATAGTGGTCAGACAATCATATGCCTTGCAAAGTGTTTCCCTGAAATTTCCAGGACCCACCTAGAAACCAAGTTCTGATTCTCCCACCAGAATATGTGACCCTCGAGGGCAACAGCCTCTTCTCTGAGGGGGTCTCCGCTCAGCAGGCACTAAATAATACTCAAGAATCCCTGCTGACTGAAGTTAATATGCTCCCAAATAGTCCCTCCATGTCCCCGAGTGGAAGGAAATGGAAGCTAGAAATAAATTAAATTGGAGGCGAATTCAAGTCATTCCTATTTCTGCGCGCTTGGTCTGTGTTGAAAAGAAAAAAAAAAAATCATTTCTATCTCCAATCCAGACTTGACAAGTAGAGCAACGCCCTAAAAACGAGGCATATAATAAATCATGAAGACTAACCTCGAGTAAAGACTTCAGGAAGGAACACACAGTTAAACTGAAAACTGTTAACTGGTGTTTAAGAAGAAAACACAACAAACAGCCCGGAAATGTTTTCAGGAGTGTGCCCGTCAAAGTCCCTCGGGGGGCCGAGCTGTCCTTCCACACCTGCTTTTACTAAAAACCAACAGCCCCAAACCAGAGCTCTGTGAGTCAGAAGCCGAGTGAAACCGGACACAGGGGTGCTGAACTGTGAGGCAGAGCTCCCCGAGAGCTAGCGGTAACCATGCCAGGACCGGCCAGGGCCCTGTGGCCTCGAGGGTGGGCCAAGGGGAAGCTGATGGGCGCCCCGCCTGACCCAGGCTCCCCGGCCTGGCTCCTCCTCCATGCCTCCACTTCCCCCGCCCACCTGCCGAGGACATCTGGAAAAAAGTCCTTGCACAAGCCTCCACCAAACCGATTCCACATTATTTCACACGAGACCTCAGAACCAACTCCTACTGCTTCCTTGTGCTTTTTGACACAGATTTTAGGAGACAAAACTGAGAAAACTCAAGTGTCCCGAAGAACTAGATAGGATACCTTTTGATTTTAACTGTATAGTAGGTAATGAATCTTTTTGAATGCAATCCTGCTTCTACACAATAAAGAAATTGCCCCTTTAATTTTCAAACCGCTGGAACTTCGAAGGACCACAAGCTCCCCCACATTTGTTGAACTAGAGGGATGACCAAGGGCGGGACACCACACTCAGTGCAGAGGATGACCTCTGGCCCCGCACCCCTCTGCAACATTCTGGTAATGTTTCTGCTTCTGTTGTTACTGTTGTTTTTGTAAACAAACTGAATATCTACAAACTACCTCAAAATCCAACATGTGTGGCTTACACCAACCCTTACATTAAAAATAAATAAGTAACGCAGAACAGAAAAGAGGAGAACTCTGGTCAAGCTCCAAACTCACCCGTGGCTGGTGGCTGGCATTCCTGTCTCCAGAAGAAGGGAATCCATTTTCTTGGCTCCTTGCCGTCCAGCCCCAGGTCTGCCTGCCGTGCAGGGAAGTCCAGGGCGTGCTGCCATCTGCAGGCAAAACAAGAAAAAGCACAAGTTGTGGCTCAAGCTGCCCACCTGAAGCCCTTGCCAGGGGGCTTCCTCCAGCAAAGGCGAGACTGAGTCCCATCCTGGTGCCAGAGCCAGGAGACGTCACTCAGCTCTGTGCTTGGGATCCCACCTCAGAGCTGCAATAGACACACTAAAAATTCGAACCTATTAGGAGCTCAAGTATTTCTCAACAGCAGCAAAGTCTCACACAGGCTCGCCATGTGCCAAGTGCTGTTCTCAAGGGTTTGCATTTATTAACTCGCTGAATCATGACAAAAGCAGGTGAATAGTTTAGATCTCTGCCAATCTGCCTAATGCTCGTGCTAGACTGGGCAATTAAAATGAAGACCTTGACAAAACCATCCTCAGAGAGGGCTCAGATGTGAAACTGATGGAGTCCGAGCATCCCGCAGGTCAGTCATTCCCTAAATTCTTGTCGAGTGCCAGTCTTGGACCAGGCACGACTCTGGGACCTGGGAGTAGAGGCATGGACTCAAACACAAGGCCCCTGCTCTCGTGGAGCTTCCATTCTAGTGGAGGGAGGCGACGGAAGAGGTGACAAATGCTGTGCAGGTGACAAAGCAGGGTAAAGGGGACAGAGAGTGAGGACATTCATTCAATTACTCATTCATTCCCAGGTTTCCCCAGTACTTACTAACCGCCTACCACGGCCAAGCACTGCGCTGCAATGCAGCGCTGGGCCAAAAACAGACATAGCCCCAGCTCGCCTAGCATACTTATTACATAGGAGAAGCACATGCGAATCAAACGATCGCCTACATGAACGCAAAGCTGTTGATTAACCTGTGGTAAGTGTGATGGGGGAACGGCACAGGTCCCTGAGAGAGCATCCCAGGGAGGCCGGACCTCGTCGGAAGCCTCGGGGAGGCCTGGGATGGAGTGTGGAGAGAAGCATTCTGGGCAAAAAGCACATGGTGTACAAAGGCTGGACCATGAATAGCAAGCCAGAGGTGGAGTGGGGAGAGAGGAAGCAGGGGGCGGGTGGAGAGGGGGCAGGCCAGCTCTCGCACGGCGCTCGCAGCCGTGAGAGGTCCTTATCACCTGAGAACTGGAACGCCACACAGGGCCTGGCGGGTGAGTCATGTGACGGGATGTGAGTCTTCTTAAAAGATTCCCTGTGGGGCTGGCTGGGTAATGGCCCCACCAAAGATGTTGATGTCTGAATCCCTGGAAGCTGTGCACACGTCCCTCACAAAGGGACCTGGCAGATATGATTCATTAGGCATCTTGAGATGGGGGATTATCCTGGAGTGTCCAGGTGAGCCCAGTGTCACCACAAGGGTCTTCATAAGAGGGAGGCAAAGGGAGATGTGATTACAGAGGAGGCGTGCCAGAGTGATGCCACGTGGAAAAGACAGGTGGGTTTAAAAGATGAGGAAGCAGCCACAGCCAAAGAACGAAGGAAGCTTCTAGAAGCTGGAAAAGCCTTGGTTTGTTACAGCAGCAATAAGAGACCAATACACACTATCTTCGGTGAAGAAACACACTAGAAGTTAAGGAGAAGGGGAGGCAGGGACCGGTTGGAGGTCACTGTGTCATCCAGGCAAGCGGTGTGAGAGCTCGAACCACAGCAATGGCAGTCGGAGTGGAGAGGCGTTGAAGGAGGGGAACAGTCAACGAGTCAAAGGTCTTGCTGCAACCTGGCAGATGCTACCGAGTGCAACCTCAGGCTTCTTCCAGGCTCAGGACGTCGCTGGCTTCTCCTGGGCAGAGCCCAGCACCCTCCATAGAAGGAGGAAGGCTATAGATCACTCCTGGACTCTCTTATCAGGGACGTGCCATCCCCATCCCCCTAAGGAGTCCAGGGGTTCCAGAAACAAGCTCTGAGAACTAACAGCCTGGGAATTGCTACTGGGCCAAAGGTAGCAATTGTGTCTGCCAAGCATTAGGCCTTGCAGTGAACATTCTTCTCCTTCCAAACAAAGAGATTTCATAATCTTGGAAATGAGGTGCCCAAATTTAAATGCACACACCTCCAACCCAGGTGATGCAGAGACACAATGATATCCAACATGTTGAAATCTCATGGTCAGTAAAATAATTCAGAAATCAAAGAAAGACAACAAATGAGAAACTGGGAGACCCTCTCTCAGCATCTACCCCACTCCTACATAATGACCCAGACTTCCTGAAAACGTGGTGTCCTGACTTGGTCCTGCCTAATCAGGCTGTGGAAAAGAAAAGGCAATAAAAATGATTACAGAGCATTTTATATACATTCTCCCTGTTTTACTGCAAAAGTATAGACATATACCCACCAAGTACTTGGGAGTCTACTGAGTGGTGACAAGGAAGTCTTAAAGGCAAGGCTCCCCCTACCCCTCACCCCACCCCCACATCCAGGTGCCTTTGGGTCAGGCCTCAAGGACCTAAGTAGACCTTAGGAGCATGTCAAGACCCAGGAGTGCTTGCAGATTGCAAAATACCAGGGAGTCCAGTTAGGGTTGGAATAGGTTAATTAAAAAGCAGACATATATATATATGTATTGTTTTTCTGGTGACAAAAGGGACATATGTTTATTATTGAAAAACACAAAGATCTCCTGTCGTCCCAACCATCCAGAGATAACTTATTTGGAAATATTTTCTTTCAATCTTTTCCCCAATAATTTTAGTATATGTATCTATATATCTATAACTTCTTTAAAACATTTTTAGGTACTGTGTATATTTTCTTTTGCAACTAGCTTTGTTTTATATAGCAGTATAGGATTTTCCCGGGCCATTAAACATACTTTTTAAGTAGTTGGCAGTATTCCATCACAGAGAGGTATCAAAATCACTTCACCCATTCCTTCTTGCCGGAAAACGGAGTGGCAACGTTATGTAGCAGAAGTCACACGGGAGGAACAGCCCGCATATAAGAGCACCCATTCACAATCTGCCTGGAGCTCTGCTTATTCCTTGGGGCCATGTTCCGCACAGCTCAGTCATCCACGCGTCACCACGACTAGTTCACGGTAATTCTACACCATCCGTACCATTCTTAGCATTTCTCTTTAAATCAACTCATTTTCCCTCAAGTAAATGTGTTTTAAAAGCAAACCTTACTTACTATTGTAAATGGAAAACCGGCATCATAGTCATAAATGCAGGCAACTGGGAAAATAAATACAAAGGGAAACAAACAGTGTGGTGGGACACAGTTCAGATGCTGCTAGCCCTTCGCTCAATCTTTTCTATCCAGAGGGAGATGAGGAAGGTTTGGAGGGCTTTTCAAGACGGACCAGCACCAAGCTGAGACGTCTCCCCTTCCCCTGATCAGAAGATTGAAAAGGGCAGTAATTTCTCACCATGCGAGCCAGGGTTAGACAGTGCTGCATGTTCCACCCAGAATGACTCTGCGCCATCCGAAATAACCCCACGTGGGGGAACCACGTCCTCGGATAGACTATGGACACTTTAAAGAGCTTTTGATAAACACCATCCAAGGTACTATTTTACTATCAGAGAGCCCGTTACGTCACCCTCACATAATAAGCGTGATAAACAGCAAGGTTAAAATGCTAAGCTTTTTAGTGTGACGTTTTCAGCAGCTGAATTTTCAAAGCTATGCTCATATTCCTGCAGCCAGTCTCGGACCCTGGGGCAGGGCCATGGCATGAATCTTCGCTTAGGGGTAGGTCTACACAGCCCGACGTTGCACTTTTTAACCTAAAGGAAACTCGGTAAAATATGAGGAAGTGACTTCGGCACTTGCAAACATTTCAGAACGTGTTTGTGCCAGCAAAGGTCAAATGAGGATTGGAATAGCGTGGACTCTACACTGTGCATTTGAGAAATCAGAGGCCGGAGAAGCAATGCTCGTGAGACACAGACAACTACAAATGTTCAGGAAGTCAATGAAAACGCGAAAAGAAACTCATGTCGAAGCCCTCCTATCCTGGTATGACAGGCCATTGCACAAATCGGCCAAAGGTTAATGCGATTGTTGAGAAAAGATTTCAAGAATAGAAAAAGGAAACTGTATTTTGAAGCATGAAGAGTTAATAACAATGGGAAGCTTCCAGATTATTTCAGTAATTTCTGGGCAGATACCCGTGTGTGTATGTGGCTGTGGGAGGAAGGTGGGGGAGGAGAACATAATTAAAAACATGCTAAAACGTTTCTTATGTTTGGAAAGAGGTTAGAGATTCTGATTAATTTGGGGCATTTATAGGAAAACATGTTTGTCTATGCTTAAGAACTGGATGAGGGCTCCTGGTGAGATACAGAAATTTTTTAGAATATGTTTTATTGATTTTTTTATAGAGAGGAAGGGAGAGGGATAGAGAGTTAGAAACACTGATGAGAGAGAAACATTGATCAGCTGCCTCCTGAGGATGTGCCTGCAACCAAGGTACATGCTCTTAACTGGAATTGAATCTGGGACCCTTTAGTCCGCAGGCCAGCGCTCTATCCACTGAGTCAAACCGGTTAGGGCAAGACACAGAATTTAAAGTCACTAAATAAAAAAGAAGGAATGGGGACAAAGACACCTTGATGAATCCGGAAAAAAAAAAAAATCACAAAAAAAAAAGGAAGAGCCCATAATAAATATATGGCAAAACAAGATGGTAGAAAGGCCACACATATCAGTGATCAAAATAACATGAGTGAATTATATTCCACTATTAAAAAAACCAAGATTCTCAATCTAAATGTCCACTAATGGAAAAATTGATAAATAAATTATGCCATTCCATTGTCATGGGTGTGTGTGAGCATACCACAGAAAGAGGCCCATGCCTTACACAGTTTAGAAAGTTGTAGAATAATGTGTAAGTATAGAAAAAAGAGTCCAGGAGAACACACCAAATTGGTACCTAAGGTTACCTATAAAGAGTGGGATTCTAGAAAATAGGAGTGGCCGTTCCTATCTAATTTTATGAGTGTCTACATGGTTTGCATCTATTACAAGCAGCATGTAACCAGGAAGACAAAGTGAAAGGAAATAACAAATATAAGGGAAGAACTAATTAAATAGATAATATAGAGGACAAAAAAAAACACAATGGTGGCTGACAAAACCCAAAGTATTTCTTTAAAAATAGACAAATCTCTGGGTAGACTGATCAGGAATATCTGAGAGTACCTTGGCTGGTGTGGTTCAGTGGGTAGAACATCAGCCTGTGCACCGAAGGGCCCCTGTCAGGCCCCTGTCAGGGCACATGCAGCAGGCAACCAATCAATGTATCTCTCTTACATTGATGTTTCTCTCTCTCTCTCTCTCTCTCTCTCTCTCTCTCTCTCTCTCTCTCCCTTCCTCTCTCTCAAAAACAAATAAAAAAATATCCTCATGTGAGGACTTAAAAAAAGTAAGAGTTAAAACCATAAAGCTCTTATCTCAGTCAGTGTGGTTCAGTGGTTGAGCATCAACCTATGAATTAGAGGTCACTATTCAATTCCTGGTCGGGACACATGCCCAGGTTTCAGGCTCAATACCCAGAATGGGGCATACAGGAGGCAGACAATCAATCATTCTCTCTCATCATTGATGCTTTTCTCTCTCTCTCCCTCTCCCTTTGCCTCTAAAATAAAAATAAATAAATATTTTTTTTAAAAAAGAAGAGAGGATTGATCAGTTAGATCTCAACAAAATTGAAAAAAAAATTGCTTCAAAGAACACCATCAAGAAAGTGAAAGGGGGCCTGACTGGCATGGCTCAGTGGCTGAGCATCCGCTTATGAACCAGGAGGTCACAGTGTGATTCCCAGTCAGGGCACATGCCTGGGTTTCAGGCTCAGTCCCAGGTGGCAGCCTATCAATCATTATCTCTCCTCACTGATAATTCTATCTCTCTTTCCCCCGCTCTTCCTCCCTGAAATCAATAAAAATATTTTTTTAAAAAGAATTCTTTACCCAAGAGAAATGAAAATATAGGTTTACACAAAAATTTGTACATAAATGCTCATAGAAGCATTATTCATAATAGCCCCAAAGCAGAAACAACCTAAATGTTCATCAACTGATGAATGAATAAACAAAATGCTGTAAATCCATATGATGGAGCATTATTGGCCAATAAAAATGAACAAACTACTGGCCTAGCCAGTTTGGCTCAGTGGATAAAGCATTGGCCTGCAGATCGAAGCGAAGGGTCCAGGTTCGATTCCCAGTCAAGGGCATGTACCTTGGTTGCAGTCTCCTCCCCGGCCCAGGGCCCTGGTCAGGGCACATGAAGGAAGCAACCAATCGATGTGTTTCCCTCACATCAATGTTTCTCTCTGTCTTTCCTGCTCTCTAAAGTCAATGGAAAAATATCCTCAGATGAGGATTAAAAAAAAAAAATGAACAAACTACTGATACATGCTATAATACGGATGAACCTCCAAAACATATGCTAAGTGAAAAAGCCAGTCACAACAAATCACATATTGCATAATCGCATCACATATTGCATAATCCCATGTATATGAAACTACAGGCCTGGTGCATGAAATCTGTGCACTGGTAGGGTCCCTAGGCCTGGCCTGTGATCAGGGCCGATCTTCCCTGGCTGCCAGCAGCTGGCCCTGCCTCCAATGGCCGATGCCAGTCGCCCTCTGTGTATGGGGTGACTGGTGGGGTGATTGGGGCCCTGCTCACTCGCACCCACCTTGGCCTGGCACCACCCGTGTCCGCCACCACCCACTCCTGGTTCCCTGTTCCCCATTGGGTGATCAGAGGGTATGTGTGTGGGGGGGGGGGGAGGGGACTGAGAGATTGGCCGTCCCACCCGCTTGCCACATGCAGATACCCAAAAGGGTGTAGCATCGTTTATGGAAGCAAGGAGTTAAGAGACCACCCAATGTCTCTTCTCAAGAGACTGGTTAAGAACTTGTGGTATACACTTTTGATATAGTGTATCAAAAGAACAAAACTATGCACAGCTAGGAGTAATGAGCTAGACTTACCTATAGAATATGGTTTGTCTCAAAAACATAATGCTGAGGGGGGAAAAAACAGTATGAGATTTATAGCACAATTCTATTTATTCAGGTAAGTTCAACCAAAGCAAAACATGCTATATCTTTCAAAGATACACATTTTCTAAGAAGATGTAATGAGAGGTCAGTTGTGTGTGTCTGTGTGTGTGTGTGTGCACAATCTCAGAATATGCTTGATAATGATTTCAATCTTCTTGACTTGTAGAGATTGGTTTTGTGTCCTAATATGTGGTCTGTCTTTGTGAATAACCTATGTGCATTTAAGAAGAATGTATATTCTGCAGCTTTGGGGTGAAATGTCCTATAAATGTCAATTAAATTCATCTGATCAAGTGTATCCTTTAGAGTCATTGTTTTCTTGTTAAGTTTTGGTCTGGAAGATCTATCCAGTGAGGTCAGCAGGTGTTGAAGTCCTCTACTATGACTGTATTGTTGATCTCTCCCTTAAAGTCTTCTAGAAGTTGGACTGATCCCTTTAATGTTTTGTAGTGATCTTTGTTGTCTCTTGTGATGGCCTTCATTTTGAAGTCTATTTTGTCAGATATGACTATTGCTACCCCAGCTTTCCTTTTCGTTTCCATTTGCTGGAAAACTTTTTCCATCTTTTCACTCTCATCGTGTGTGAGTCTTGTTCTGAGGTGGGTCTCTGGTAGAGAGCATATAACTGGGACATGTTTTTGTATTCACTCAGCTACCCTATGTCTTTTGACCGGAGAGGTAATTTTGAAGAACAATATGCCAGTATGGCTGCCTAAGTTTGTGCAGGCCCGAGACAGAGGGTGTTGAGAGAGAAATGGAGGATAAAGGGAGGAAATAACAAAAAATCAAAACAAAACAAAAAAATGAGGAAATGAAATAAAACTCCTAGCATTCCCTTCTAGTGAAAACACACACACACACACACACACACACACACACACGCCATCACATCACATGCTGGTGGCTAAAGCAATGAATAATAAAGCTGTGGCGAGAAGAAGTGATTGGGGGAGACAGGGGCTTGCTCAGTCTTCAACTGAGTCATCCAGTTCTCAGGAACACGGAAGCCAGAACCTGGGTGGGGAAAATACGGTGGATGGTGTCCACTATGCCAACCCTTCCCACTCCCAGGTGAAAGGTAAGAGAGTGTGGGGTGTAAAAAAGTAATTTTCCTCCCACTTTTCTAAGTTCTTCTGGCTGGCCTAATAACCAAACATAAGACAGACTAACAGGAGAAAATGCCCAAATTTATTGCACACACGGGCTCCATAAGATTCTAAGACTAAGGTCGTAGCTGGGTTGGCTCAGTGGACAGAGCATCAGCCTGCAGACTGAAGGGTCCAGGGTTCGATTCCAGTCAAGGGCACATGGCTTTGGCCTGATCCCCAGTTGGGGGCATGCAGGAGGCAGCCAATCTCTGATTCTTTCATCACTGATATTTCTCTCTCTCTCTCTCTCTCTCTCTCTCTCTCTCTCTCTCTCTCTTTCTCTATTTCTCTCTCTCTCCCCCTTCCCTTCCTCTTTAAAAAAATCAATAAAAATATTTTTTTAAAAAAGAATATAAGACTGAGGATGCATTGGGCAGTTGAGGCTTATATGCCCTTCTAAACAAGGAGGAGGGAGGCAGGGGTCTAGAATTTCAGAGGGAAAGTAGCCAGTTCACAGGTAGATGAGGAAGAGCAAACTTGTCAACAAACTCTGGCTGGGCTCCCCTGAAACAATGAGACGCAGCGGGGAGGCCAGCAAACAGGCTTCACTGGGTCTCTCCCTGTCTGCCACTCACTCGTGTGTGTAAGGTGAATACCCTGAGGTCCGCATGCTAGGCGCCCCGTGCTTCCTGAAGCAGGCTTTCCCATCGGAATTCCTTTAAGCAGGAAAGGATCAAAGGCTCTTTGTGAATCTTTCCTTTCTCCAAAATAGCGTCTTAAAATCAATATCCCAAAAGGCATGTTTTAGGGTGGCTAACTTTGGGGCCCCTCAAGAGGAAAGAGAACCATCCATGACAGTTCCGGTTTAGTTTAATAGGAGGGAGCGAGAAGGACCTTGGGAAATTCAGAAGAAACAGAACAGCTTAGAGGAGGTTAGTCACAAAATCAAGGACCTGACTTTCTGGCTCAGGATGAAGACAGCACTTTTCTAAAAGTAATAAATACCGCCCATCTGGGGTGGGACCCCATGTTTTAAAAATTAGGGCACTGAGTCAGCTCATCAAATTCAGATGGCTATTTTCAAAGCGAAGGACGTTCCAGTTTTGCCTCAGTAATGGGTCTTCTGATCAGATCCATGTGATTAAGCTGAATTCCTTTTTATTGAGACAAAAGTAGAATAGAAGGGGGGTTCTTGGCTACAAAAACTGGGTTCTTGTCCGTTTTTGCAGGTCAGCGCCTGTAGACTTGTCACTTGACTTTTCAACCCTTAGCGCCTCATCTCCACGCTTGTCCCACACAACTGGCCTAGCGCACGGCTCGCTGACCTGCCTTCTCTTGCCAGGGGATGGGGGACACCCCAAGGTCAGAGGCTGCCTCCACCGCCTGGGGGTGGCGCCCAGTTCTTCCACACCTGGAGTGAGCGTAGACGTGACTAAGGACAGAGACCGGGGCCCTCATTTTTCACCTTCCGCCGGGCGGACGCGGTGGCAAGTTGCGTGGTTTGGGAAAACCTGGGTCCCTGCGTGCAACCATCCGTGGCCATTTATGTCAGCCCTGGGTTTGGGGTCCCTGCAGGGCCCGGGGGGAGGGGCGACATCCTGGCCTCGCTGCTCCCCAAACCTATGACCAAGAGGGGGTACCTGCCAGGCCCTCGGGGGGCACCAGATCGGGGAAACGCAGGCAGCTAACGAGGGGCCCGGGAGGGGCGGAGGGGCACCGGGCGGGTGGGGGGGCAGGATGCTCCCTCCTCCCCCGGGCGCAGGTGAGGCGCCCCGCCCCGCCTTGCCCGCTTCCATGCCCGCTGCCATTCTCGCACCCGGGGTGGAGGGGGAAGGGGCGCGGTGCCTACCCAACGGGAGCGTGTGCGGGAGCCGTGGCTCGCCTCGCCGCGTCCCACCCGACCCGGGCCGCCGGGTCCTCGGCGCGCGGTCCGGGCTCCCCCAGCCTCCAGCCGGGCCCCGCGTCCCAGGCCCTCCCGCCCGCGGGTGGCGACGACGGCCCGGCGCCCCGCCGGTCGGGTCCGCAAGGAGGAGCCCGCGAGGCGGCCGCGAAGGGGCTGCGCTTACCTCGCCCGGCGGCTGCGCCCCGGCTCCGGGCTCGGGCTCCGGCTCCTCCGGCCGCCGCGCCGCGCGCCCCTCGCCCGATGGCAGCCGCGCCGGCCCGGACCGCGGCCGCTTTCATTTTCCTCCACTTTATCGGCAGGAAAACGAAAGCGAAAACCGCCGAGAGGCGGGCCCGGCCCGAGCGCGCGGGGAGCGCCGAGCGCGGGCCCCGAGCCAGAGGCGGGGGCCCCGGGGCTGCGCGCGGCCCGCCGGCGGCCTTCGGGCTGGAGCCCCGCGCGCCGAGGGCCGGGGCCGCCGCACAACAGGCTGCTGGCGCCCCGCGTGGGTCTCTGGCCTGAGAAGGTGGGCTCTGGCCCTGCAGCGGAGAGCCAGCCTCGGAGGGGCCCAGGTTCGAGTCCCTGGGCAGCCTGGTTCCCTCAAGGCATGCGCTCTGCCAAACGGTGCACCATCACCTGCAACAGCCTGGGCCAGGCTCTTCTTTCTCCTGGGCCAGCGGTGTGGGTGAAATGGGGGACCCCTCCTTTGACAGGAAACACTGGAACAGCAAGCTTAAGGTTTGGACCCCCTGGTCTTAATGGTGCCCACCAATACCCGGAGTTTAGAGACTCCAGGGTTCAACCTCTTGGCTCTGTGATTTCGGAAATATTTACTGCCTTGGCCTTAGTTTCTTCCCCTATAGGATGAAGGTGATAACTAGACCTACCACAGCTGTAGGCAGGAAGACAGACTCGAGCAGAGCAAGGACATGAGCCAGGTACAGACCATCACCTGGTGGGAAGCCGCAGGTGCCCAGCAAAGGATGATTGTAAGATGGGGGAAGGCTAGGCGACTTCCTCCCCTAGCAGATCACTGGTCGTGAGATTTGGACCCCCAGTGCTTTCCTCCCCAGGGATAACATCTAGCCCTCAAGTTGTATTTCAGCTCCAGGCCCAGATAAGCAACAGAATGACCTCCCCGCACCCCCCCCCCTCCACCTACCAGCCAATCTATCAGTGGAGACCAGAACCACGAATGGACACACCTGGAAAGCTACGGAATATTCTATTAAGATTTTCCCCTGGCACTGCCCCTAAAACCTCCAGCCTTAAAAGCCTTAGGAAGGAGGACCCAGGGCTGCTCTCCCCTGTGGGGAGCACTCCCTCTGCCCCTGCCCTTACCTCCTCTCCCCTTTCCTTCCCTTCCATCTCTTCCTCCTCTTCCTCTCCTACCCCTCCTCGGGCCCAGGCATGTTACTATTAGCTTCCTAACTCCCAAGTTCCAAGGGCCCTTCCTTTACCTCCATAATTCATTTCCTAAGGCCATTTCTTCCAGGAATTACCTTTTCTACCTCTGTAATGTACCCAATAAATTTTCTCTTACAGTTGGGTCTTGCTCTGAGTTCTTCCCTAGCCAGAACCCAAGTACCAAGGTTGCTGAACCCAGGTTTGGTCTGACCCCACCAGTCAGACACCTGGTGCCCTTTCCGCCGCCTACAACACCACTAGGTCACGGGAATTTAATGAACCATATAGTGGAGAAAATACTTAATATTTTATCTTGGGCTTTAGGAGGATTCTTTGAGGGCAGTGACCAAGTCATTGTTTTTCTGGGTGCTTGATGGACATATTCTAATGGTCTGATAAGTTGGAGGTCTCTGTGATAATAGAAAAGAAAGTTTTCTTCAAAGAGCAACTTTGCACCCCCAACTCTTAGGGGAAATTTTACTTTCTTTTCCTTCCTACCACCTCTCACCTTCTAACTCTAGAATAAAATCTTGTGCAAATAGCAAGTTATGGAACAAGCACTTTATCCAGGCTGCAATGGTCATTAATGAAGACCTAAAATTCCAAGGCCAAGGCCAACCTTCAAAGACATGGGGGGGAGGGGGGCAAAAGAGGTGATCAGGCAATACAGCTGGAGAACAATGTAAATTCGAAGAAAGTTAGAATTTGCTCATTAGAAAACACCTGGTGTGTGATGCAAATTAAAAGGGGAAAAAAGTCAAATAACCCTTTTACATACTTCATTTATTCCACCAATATTTTGTGACAACTACAAAATGCAGCCACTCTCTATGGTTAGCCACTGCTATGATTCAACAATGAGTGAAAGCAGACATGGTCTCTGCCCTTAGGAAACACACCTTAGTGAAGTAGCCAGACAATCACATAATCAGTCAAATATAGGAAACTATCCTAGATGCTACAAAGTAGGTTTGATTCTCAGAGGGAAGAACAAAAGATTTGAACTTGTCTGGGGGTCAGAAAAGCCTTCCTTGAAGAAGTACTGCTTGAATTGGGAGCAAAGGAATGGGGGTTAATTTAACTAGGCAAATGGGTATGGGGCTGGAGAAGAGATAAATGGTGGCGGCGGTGGTGGTGGTGGCGGCGGCAGGAGGGGAAACAGCATATGCGAAAGTCATGAGGCAGGAAAGAACCCAGACCATATGGGGAACTGGACGCGGGTTGGATTTGAATCATTGTCGACTATCTGATGCCCAAAGGTTAAATGAAGCAGAGAGAGTCCACAGGAGGCTGGAGAGTAAGGTAAAAGCTGTATCAGGTAAGGTCTTGATGAGCAGTAATGTTACATCATCTGATTTGTGTTTTGAGAAGTCTGCTCTGTCTGCTGTGTGGCGAATGGATTGAAATGCGGTCTCCTGTTGGGAGCAAGATGATGATGGCCGTGATGAAGGAGATGAAGAGAAGCGGACAGGTGAGAGATGGAGATTTAGACGGTAACATGGTCAGAAACACGGTGATGGATTGGGTCTCAGAGATAAGGGAGAAGGAGATACGAAGCATGACTCCCAAGTTGCATAATTGAATGAATAGTTGTGGGAGCCATGTAGGTACTCAGATCTCTCTTCAAGAATATAGTTAGCTGCCAGAAGCTGTGCCTTCCCATCTGCTGCCATGTTTGCACAAGGCCACACGTTCTGGCTGTTTCCGGCCAATGAATGAGCACAATTGGGGGTATCAGAGCCAGGTCATTTCTGCCCAAGGTGGGACTCCTCTAATGGCCAACACTTTCTCAGAGCTGTTCTAGGGGGACCCAAAGTGGCAAGGATGCCCTTTATTGAGCTGGAGAACATTGGAAAAGACTCAACTTTTGGAGGGCTTTGATTCTGCACGTGTCCGGGGATGCCTCGGGTGGGCAGGGAACTTCCATATCCACATTCCCGGTCATAAGATATGTTTGTGCTTTGCTATGAAACTATCAACCCTGTCTTCAGTGTAAGCTAGTGTCTGGTCTTCGGGAAATGCTTGCTGCATGGATAATTTCCCAACTTCAGTTTAGAACTCAATACTAGAACTATATGCCTCTAGAAAAATATGACTTACCAGGAGCAAAAGTATCCTTTGATTTCCTTGAGGAGGCGGCAAAAGTCAAAAATTAGAAAGGGAGTGAGCAGTTGCTCTTGAACAACCAAAGGTAAATCATCGTACTTTGGAGGCTCTGGGTTTCTGGGGAAAAGGAGTCATTTTTTCTTATAAACGTTCCCGAAGGAAAGCAATTCCACATTTGGCAGCACCCATGGAAATTCCCGTTAGTCCCTGAGAAAAAGAAGCTGATACTCCAAAAGGCACTCTTGCTCTGACGTCTGTCTCCCTGAGCAAGATGCCCGTGGAGAGCTGAGTGGCACGGGCCGACCCTGTCGCAGAGGTTGCAGTCACGCGCAGCCTCTCTGAGCGAATCGTTTGGGAGAGGGCAGAGCTGTTCAGGTCCAACATTGGTTCATCCTAGTGCAGCGGGTTGAACAAAATCGTAACGACTGCCTGATATTCGCACTCCGAGCTCTCTCGTAGGTCAAACATTTCCTTCACTCACCTCGGACCCCAGACTGCCCTCACCCATCTCACGGCAAAGGTGAGTTTACACGTTTTGTTAGCAGGTGGTCAGGAAGCCCAGAAACGTTAGTTTTCTTGGACTGGAACGAAGAAAGGAGTAGGTGTGGGCATCCCGAGGTATGTTTTCCCGAGGGCTCTGTCTCACTGAAGGATGAATGAGTAGGCATATTTGTTAAAATTTTAAAAACAGACAACCAAATGTAAAATGAATGTGCTACTTAAGTGCCTGAGGGATAGGAAACTTGTGCTTTTCCCCAGAGGTACTTATAATTTCCTTCTGGAACCAAACAGATCACGAGGAGGACTAATTATTTGTATAGTCAATAATTACATTAGGGAAGTCTGGAGGAATAGCAATGTTATTATTGTTAATACAAATGTAGTACTGCTAAGCACTTTACATGCATGATCTAATATCTATCTATATAATAAAAGCCTAAGCAACCATTACAGTGTAAGAACTAGAACAACCAGTCTCTATGACACGCACTGACCACCAGAGAGCACTCAATGCAGGGACTGCCCCCTGGTGGTCACTGTGCTCTCACAGGCGGGGCAAACAGCTGGCAAGCGCAGGGGTGGTGGCAGAAGCCTCTCTTGCCTCTACTACAGCACTAAGGAGCAATGAGCAGATGGTCCTGGACTGTGAGAAGGATGCTGGCAGACAGACATCCCCTGAGGGGTCCTGGATTGTGAGAGGGTGCAGGCTGGGCTGAGAGACACCCCCCTCCCCCACAACCCAGTGCAGAAATTCCGTGCACCTGGCTTCTAGTAATCCTTATAAAAACCCAGTGAAGTAGTTCATCTATTTTATATGTCAGCAAAGTTTGTGATTTGTCCAACTTTTTAAGCTAGTCAGTGGACAAGCTGACTTTTAGACCATGTGGACCACATACCTGCTCCCGGGGTGGGCACTTTGCCAGTAAGTCATAGCGCCTCCCAGAAAGAGCATGTGCTTGAGGTGAACCTTGAACATGGGTAGAATTGGGATAATCACAGACAAAGGAGGGCGATGTACAGAGGGAGGCAGCAGTATCAAAGAGAAATATGAAACTGTCGTATCAGGAGCTGAATGAACTACATAAAAAAAATATGTGAAGCTCTGGCCCTCGTGTCTCAGTGGTGACAGCATCAGCCCTCGCACCAGGTTCCAGGTGCGAGGTTCCGTTCCCGGTCAAGGGCAGGTACCTGGGTTGCAGATACCTAGGTTGCAGGTTTGATCCCTCGCTCTGGGCGGGGCTAGTGCAGGAGTAAACCAATCTGTGTGTCGCTCTCATACAGATGTTTCTCTCTCTCCCTCCCTCCCTCAGCTCCCTTCAACTCTTTAGAAATCAGTGGAAAAAATATTCATGGGTGAGGATAAAAAAAATTAAAAATATGTGAAGTTTTGGGAAGGGATTGGAGTTTTTAAAAATAGTGAAAAGTACACGGAAGAAATGAATTCATCCTTCATCTTGCGTATTTACTCCTAGTTTTATTTTTTAAATTGAAAACCACTACAAAACTTGTGTGTCCTCATGATATGGAATTCAAACAATATAGAAAGTACAATAGATGCTGGAAAGCTCTCCCAAATCTTACCATCTAAAAATTATTACTATTAATATTAGAAAAATGTTATTATATACATTTTCCTTTGCTTTTATGGAGGAGAATGCAAAGGTAAAAATGACACCGCAATAGAGTTTTTGTGTGTATTTCTTTTATTAG